>CAUYPK010051578.1:0-39136 GCA_963574355.1 Loris lydekkerianus | reverse complement strand
TTAGTTGTGGCAAATTTCTTCAACATGTGAATGTCATTGAAGTATTTAATTTCTCCGTCATAAATGAAACTCAGTTTAGCTGGGTACAGGATCCTGGGTTGAAAGTTATTTTGCTTTAGGAGATTAAAAGTCGATGACCATCCTTTTCTAGCTTGAAAGTTTTCAGCAGAGAGATCTGCAGGTATTCTAATATTCTTCCCCTTGTAGGTAATGGTTTTCTTTCATCTGGCTGCTTTCAGAATTTTGTCGTTCATATTAACTTTAGTGAAATTGATTATGATGTGTCTGTGTTTTAGCAAGAAGGTTCAAAAAGGAGTTCTTATTTGGGTTGAGTTGTGCTGGAGTTCTGAAACTGTTTGCTATCTGAATTTCAGAATTTCTTGGCACGTCTGGAAAGTTCTCCTGCACAATCTCATGGAGAAGATATTCTGTGTCTTGTGAAGCCACTTTCTCGCTTTTAGGGATCCCTATAAGACGAATATTGGTTTTCCTCGAATTATCCCAGAGCTCTCTGAGAGAGTGATGTGTTTTTGCCCACCATTTCTCTTCCTCTTCCTCTTTAAGAGTTTGGGAGCATTCGAAAGCTTTGTCTTCGATGTCAGAAATCCTTTCTTCTGCTTGCTCCGTTCTGTTACTGAGGGATTCTACTGTGTTTCTCAGATCTTTGAGGGCTGCAACTTCTTGACTCAATGTGTCAAAATCTTTGGTCATTTGGTCTTTGAATTCGTTGAATTCTTGAGATATCTTTTGGGTTACTGCTTGGAATTCTAATTCGATCTTATTTGCTATCCATATTCCGAATTTGATTTGTGACATATCAGCTATTTGTGCATGGGATCTTGTGCTGTGTCTGCCCCATTGATCATTGGGGGAGTTGATCTACTGTGATTATTCATATTGCCAGAGTTTTTCTATTGATTTTTTCTCATGATTGTTTTTCACCGTTGCCTCTGGCCGTCCTCAGAGTTGGGGAGGTGTCTCTCCAAGATTAGACCCCAGTAGGATCACTCTGTTGTTGCTGGATCTTTGTAGGGAGTGACCCTGTGTAGTTCCTCTGGGGCTGCCCCAGCCAGGGAATTCTGGTTGTGGAATTAGCTCCGGAGTATGACACACCTGGATCCAGCAACAGGGCGCTAGGTGTTGTGCCTGGTTCTGGGAGAGCCTGGAGCCCAGTGACTTTGGTACACAGAGCCCAAGGCTCCAGCAGTCTCTGGCCAGGAGAAGGGCTTTGCCCAGAGGCAGGGAGGGCTCCGGAGGGCACGTGGCCTCCTGAATCCCTGGCCAGATGAGCAGGCCGGTGTGGATGCAAGGAGGATAGAGGAGGGAGGACCCAGGGTTGCAGCTCCTGCAGTTCCTGGTCACGGCATGCGGAGGCCCGGCAGGCACGGGTCGCGGGTGGTGGCACAGCTCTTATGGAGTTCCGGGCGGCGCCAAGTCCAGGAGTTTGAGGTTGCTATGAGCTGTGACACCATGGCACTCTACCCAGGGCAACAGCCCGAGGCTCTAGTGTGCCAAAACCAGTCTCACTCTGCCCCTCAGGGCTAAGGTTGTAAGGCAGCTCAGTCCCTGCCTTTAGGCCGCTTAGTCACTAGGTTACTAGCTCCCTCCCGAACCTTGCTCTCTGACCCTGAGGGCAGAGCTTGTCGGGGCAGTTCTCTCACAATGGCTCCCTGTGGCCCACAGCCGAACACTATTAGATTCGTCTAGCCCAGCGCCTCAGTCTGGGGCCCTAGACAGTGCCCAAAATTCTCTGCACTCCTGCTTAAGCTCTCCCCAAGGCAGTTCAACTGAGTGCCAAGTCCAAAAACACTGAAACAGATCACAGGTAAGGCCTTTCCGGTTTGCAATCTCACTGCTGCTTGTACTTACAGCTGCAGGAGGGATTAGGTCGATCGAACACATGCAACCACGTGCCAGTTTTCCACTGTTTTTGTCTTCCTTTTGGGGTCCAGAAGTCCCTTGTTGACTCCCTGTATTCTCAAAGGGATGATTATAGGCAGATCCCACCAGCCAGAGATGCCTGTAGTCTTATCTCCCAGACTCACCGTGCCCAGTTGCAGGGAAGCTGTTACTTGGCTGCTATCTTGCTCCACCCCTCCGCCTTACTCACTTCTTTCCTTCAACATTTTTGATATTAGTGTTGATTAAAAAAAAAAGTAGCGTTTTTGTCTGAGGAAAGCCTTTGTGTTTTAGCAAGAAGTTTCAAAAAGGAGTTGCTGAAATGGGCTTCTTTTAAATTTTCTTCTCCACTTCTATTTGTGTAATTCTTTCTTCAAAAACCTGAGATCTTTGCTCACAGTTGTTGTGGTCCCTTTCCTTGTGGCACACTGATTAGTTTAGCAAAAGATCAAAGTTCAGGAGCCAATTTACCAGTAATAAAATAAATCCTTGAGTTAAGATTGATGGTTAAGTGTCATAATGATCCACACTTAAACTGTGAAACTTGAAGTTACAATACAGGTGTCCCTCAGTGAGAGTGCGTGTGGTGAGAATAAGATGGAGTCCTTCAGGCTAGGCTGAGAGGACACAGCTGGTCTGGTCAGGTTAGGGCCTATGTGACTTTGACCTCATGACTTCCATTCTTGTCTTGTAAATTTAGCTTCAACCTAAAAAAAGTATCTCTTGAGCAGTTTAGGGTGATTAATTAAGGAGATTAACTTTTGAATTGGAAATGTTGTAATAGGTCATGGGTTATGCTGATTATTATTTATTAATGTTTAAGATAAGGGTTAATATGGTTTTTGCTTTGAACTTTTATGTATAAACCCGTGGTTTTGGAAATGGAAGAGCAGAGTAATCTTGGGGAAGCTACATTCACCGTTTTCCAGAATTGCTGGCCTCTGACAATAAAGTTTGTTGGACCTTATCCCCATCCCTGCATTTGACTGACAGTGACAGGTGGCCAGACCTTCTTTGTCCAGTAACATTAGGGCTGCTCTCTCTGGTGAAAGGCAACAACTGTGGCCCCCAATAGACGTCTTCTGCAAGTTTCAGTGGTGATAACTTGAACTGGGCACCCTAAGCTGTGGGAACTTTGCTTTATTTTCTTGCAAGGTAACATGGCATTCTTATTTCACAAAGCTAAGCTATTGGTGGTGTTTATCAGATGAGCACTTGCAATAGATGATATGCTAACTGTTACTGTGAAGTTGAGAATTTGAACTGTTAACTGACCTACTGCATTTGTTCCCCATGTAAAATTTTGTTATACCAGTGCTAATTACTACGCAGCTGAATTTGTGAAAAAGTGCACAGCAGTAATTTGCACCTTAGCGTTGCCTTGCTATTAAAAAGATTGTGAACACATAACATAGGACACGCGCACTTGATTTATGAACTTCCCATGGGCATGTTTATCTGTGGATCACTAATGGTTTGACTTGTGGGGTATGGCATTTGGTTTCTATATTTATGCTTTTAAGACACTCATTTTCATAATTTGATATTAGTGTTGATAAAAAAAAAAAATAGCGTTTTTGTCCGAGGAAAGCCTTTGTGTTTTAGCAAGAAGTTTCAAAAAGGAGTTGCTGAAATGGGCTTCTTTTAAATTTTCTTCTCCACTTCTATTTGTGTAATTCTTTTCTTCAAAAACCTGAGATCTTTGCTCACAGTTGTTGTGGTCCCTTTCCTTGTGGCACACTGATTAGTTTAGCAAAAGAATAGGACGTTTAAAAAGAGTAGCATTTGGCGATTGAAAAAAACTGAAGTTTTTAAATTACTACATGCTTTTGTTTATTTTTTTGCTAGTTTTAGAAAAACAACAAAACAATCTCCTTTTTACTTCCTATCTGTATGAAATCAACTGAAAGAGTCAAATTTTAGTGTTTTAGTAATGGTGCTAAAGTCACCATTGTCTCAGCAGCAGATGCAAATGATTCTGTTCTGTGAGATTGCCATCCTGAATGTTTCTACTTAATCTATAACAAATCTAAATCAATATGTGTATGTGTGTATATATATATTTAAATCTAAAACAACAGCTTCAAGTCTTGGGAAAGAATTTATTTTTGCCCTGAGGATGAGTCAGAAACATCTGCTTCAGGTAGTTGACAAGTGTTACTTATTAACCCATAAGCCAAAAACCCAGATAAGGACTCTGCCTGAAAACTGCACATTCTGTGTTTTTATAAATGTATATTCAGATTAATTCCACCTACCTACAATTTGGATTTCTGGCTGCCAGGACTTTTAAAAGTAATTTGTGTTTTTTTTTTTAAATATATAAAAAATTAAATTTTTTACCCTTAGAACCAGAGTTGTGCTGAGACTCTGCTCATGGGCAGGAAGGAAACGTTTCAAAGGAACCTCATCTCCATATGGTTTCACTTGATAATCCTTTACCCACCATCTTCGGCTCTCATTCCTTTGCTTTCTTGCCTGTGGCTACATTTCTATCTCTGCATCAATTAGCACAGTGATTTATACAACAAGCAAGCAGTTTAGAGGTAATGGTACACAATTAACATCTCATTCCACCATAAAGGGTATGCTAAATACCCCAGTCATTGCTTTCTCTGCCTGGAATTGAAATAAGTGTTTGTCCTAATTCATATGCTATCTGATGTGAAGTGGGCCTTCTTTGTACAGCACTACACCATTAATCTAATTATAGATAGCTGCAAATGAAGTGCTGTCTGAGCTGGGAGATTGAAGAAAATAGCCTTTTGTCATTTAACATGACTCTGAGAAGCAAGATCACACTTTGCAGGGCAATACTGCAAAATGGAAATCTCAATAATATTGCTGCCTGTTGCGTCTTTTCTAATTACACCAACATTGTAAACACAACTGGGTGCTGATATAAATAGAGCTGTAGATATGCTGTCATGTGGGTTGCAGGAGAAAGTCCTCTGAGTGCTGTTGGAGTAAATGATGCGTCCTGATTGACAGCTACCTTGAGACTGTGCTGATGGAGTTGTCACAGCTTTCTGGGGACCGGCTGCTCCAGCCACTGCAGCGGCAGGAGGCTGTGGCTCGCTGCACTTTAGCTGCTGCCTGTTTGTGGCACCTTCTTCACCTGGGTTGTACCTCCAGGAGAAGGACATCCACAGGCTCCAATTCCATATGATCTTCGTACAGTTTCTTGGCTATCTTTGGTCTTTTGTTGTTGTTTTAGGATATCGGGCTGTCAGGCCCTCTGAGGAAGCAGAGGGAGGGGAATGTATTTTGACAGCTTTGAACCTTGCTGTCTTTTTCCTCAGGGGATAGCAGCGTCTCCACCACGAAGAACTTAGGAGAGGAAAACATAGTTGAATTACCATTGTCATTTTACTGAAGTGTTTTCATTTATATTTCTTTTTTTCTCTGCTTTTCTGCTATGCAGATGTTTTTAAATACATTGTGCAGCTTATCGTTTCTGTCACTTTAAACAGGTTGACAGTTTTTCTGTAGCTCCGAGTCAGGAAAGGAGACAGGTAGGGAATTTTTTGAGTATTAGTTCTCACTGCCAAACCGTGGGAATGAAGACACCGTGGGAATAAAGACACTGCTAAATGTTCAAGACCTCTGGGGCCAGAGGGCATACAACCTGGAATGGGAGGAGATCCTTACCGTTAAAGAAATGTGTCTGCCACCCACCGCCCTTACTTACTGAGCGCATGTACACTGTTTGGCTAGTGCTTCAGGATGTTGTGATAACCAATGTAAAGTGATTTACATTCAGGGATCAGCCTTTGTCCTGGACTTGGTGTCCTGGACTGTGGTCAAATGGCCAACAGTTGACATGAAGAAACATTCACGATTGGTCATCTATATGCTGTACGTTTCCTAATTGTTACTGAAGAAAGACTTAGAAATGAGCTGAGCCTGTGGGAAGAGGAACCCCCCTAGAGGCTCTGAAATCACAACTGCAAATGTCTGTAAGCATACTGCAAGTACCCACCTTGTGTGCAGCCACGGACCTGGGAATCACAGTGGTAGGTTAGCACATGGGGGCTGGAGCTCGCAGGATGGTGTTTTGTGTACCCATCTGAGAGAAGGGGGTCTCATAGAAGATGATTCTTCACCCTCTCTGGTGCTGAGCTGTGGGCTGCCCTCCTGCAGGATGTTTTTATTAACTTTTTAACCAGTTAAAAAGCACCCATCTCTTCCAAACCACAACTGGCCTCCGCTTTCTCTCCGAACTGCTCCACTCACTCCTCCACCAGGTCCCATATAAGAGCTATGTGTTAATTTTAAAAGCAGTCCCACCTGTGTTCCTTTAATCATTCGTCTCTTGTGGCTTTCTTCCTGATCTTTTCATGCCTGCTGTGATTACTTTTCTTTCTTTTAAACTTCTGGGAGAAATTTTCTTGTTAGGCATGGTTTTACATTGTAGACACTATAAAATTAATTTGCTTAGAGACCTGGGCTCTAGGTCTTTACCATAACGGGGTCATTAGATAACACCTTGTTTCCTACCATTGTTGATTTCCATGCCTGGGCCAAACCCAGAGAGCACCTGTTCTCTGCTCCAGCTTACACAGTGAGGGGTTTTTCAAGAACTTTTTATTCATTCAACTGTGGTTTGGAGAGCACTTCCTAAATCCAGCAGCGTGGTTCTGACCAACCCAGGGTGAATCAACTTCCAGCTTCCTGGCAGCACAGTCTCACTGACAGGCAGCTTCTCATTACTCAAGCTGAAGCTTCTCCTGATTTCTAAGTAGGGTGAAACCTTCTGCTTCTGGAATCATGCCACTCTGTCCTGTCAACTAGCCATTCATATCTTGGACCCTTGCCCCCAAACCTTCTTGGTTTATCTGCTTGAAAATAACAATAATAATGCTTAAAATCAGAATTCTCCAGGGGAGTTTGCACAACCCATGAAGAATATTTAAATGCCCATTGTAAAAGTAAACTTGGACCCTGTCACCGTAGTAGGGGTGCTTTCCTGGGATCTCTGCTAGTTGGCTGCCCTTGTGCCCCCAAAGAATCCAGAGAAGCAATAAATAGCAGTTTTGATCGTAAGCTCTGAAAGCCCTGGTGTACGTTCTTAAATGACTTCTTTTCTGGAGCATCAGAAAGCTTTTACGGTTCTCACCAGGCAATTCATTCTGATGGGCCCACATGCTGCACCCTGCTTGGGCCACATCCCGGCACGCGCCCCCGTGAGCCACAGCACGGGCAAGCCAAGAGGTTGTTTTAAGAAGGCGTGTTTGTGTGGTATGCTGAAGGGGTCAGAACAACATCAAAGGTAATCTTAAAAGGAGAACCTCTCTCTGCCTCCTCTTTTTATTTCAGAAAGGTCATTTCTAAGCCAACTGTTTGCAACAAGGTCTCTCCAGAGGAGTTTACTCTGTTGTTATTTTTTGCTTGGGATTACAATAAGTCGCTTATCCCCCAAACAGATTTAAGAACAATAAACAAATACAAAAGGAAAAGGAACATCTCATCAATAACAAAGACTGCATCTAAAGGCACTGAGTTTTGTGACTCCTTTACATCTCTTTCCAAGCAAAGCAGGAGTCCTACAGGGAAAAGGAATCAAAAGATAGGAAAATTATAAAAATAGTAAAAGGATCCCGTTTTAGTTAGGAACTTGTAATTTCTGGGGAGAAATGGAGCTAAGCAGAATCTTAGCACTTTATCTGTATGCAGGCTTGTTTGTGATATAGCGGAAATTAGTTTTCTGATGTGTCCAGCATAGTGAAATGTGGTAAACCATAGTCTTCTCAGCGCATAAAGATACTTTCCCTAAATTTAGGGCTTATGTTATGAAGTGGAATTGTACAAAACATGAGAAAAAAAATAGATCTGCAGCACAGTGCTGTCCAGCCCAGGGCGACGCCACCTGGAAAGTAACTTTTTTGTTGACTCTGATGCCTCAAGTGATGTGGGTTTTCCTTTTCTCAGACAGACAGAGCACAGATACTAAAACTGTGCAATTTTGTCCAATTATATTCTCTCCTGTCCCCTCCATCCCCCCCCCCATTGATTTAATGAAGGACTTTGAGATACAATTCATGGCTGACAAATCGTCCTCTGCCCAGAATGTTTATTAGACTGACAGCAGCCTGCACTCTCCTTGTTTTCTGTCGCCACTTATGACTCAGATGAATTTTAATAGGAGCAAAAAGCTTTTATTTGCTCTGTAATTTCACTTAAGGATCATATCCTTCAGAAGCTGGCAGCCACTGTATGTCTTGATTGCAAAACACACACTCAGGAGTAAAGAAACATGCATAAGATGTTATTATTCAACCTGTCACAGTGTCTCAAATCCACTTGGAACCCAGGCCATCAAAGCGCTTCCTTGGGACCCTCCCCCACCCCTTTTCAATAGGCCTGTGAAGAGCTGGTTTACAGATTGCACGGTCCAGGAGGGAATGAGAGGGGAAATTATGTTTTGTTTTTGCATCCCTGCCACCATGATGCCCACAGGAGGCTTTGAGTTACAGCAGCTCTTCCTGAACAAAATGGAGCGGCTGTTTTTTCTTATCTAAAAGAAATTTGGCCTGGTAGGGATCCAGAGATCTTCAGGTGGTGGTTCCAACTTCACCCATCCACACTTCCTCAAACCATTCTATCTTGTTTCTGTTTGGAGAGACCAAATTGTGCCTCATGGATTTACTCACAGAGATGGCAGGAATTCTCTTTATTAGAAATGTTCTGTTTCCAGAAAAAAAGAAAGAAAGAAAGAAATGTTCAGTTTCACTGAACTGCCTTAAATTTGTCCCTAATTTTTTGAGGGCCACCTACAGAAGGTGCCACAAAAATACTTGCCTATCAATATTGTTTTCTCTCAATGCCTGTAAAATCAGGATGTTATTGTCTTTCAGTGCAGAGGGCTTCCTTATTAATACTTCATTTTCATCCGTCCTAACCATCTTGTCACATCAGACTGCATAATGTGCCTAGAAAGGAAAACTAACCCTTTCTGTCATGAATACAATATTTTATATCACTGAAAAAATTTAATTTTATGTTTTGCCCAAAATGAACACTGAACCCCTTTGTCTTAACTTACTGATACCAGAAACAGCAGCTCTCAGGAGGGGTGTGGGGAGTCTGTGACAGCAATCTGCTGCCATCTACTGGCAAGTGTTCACAGAGTCACTGCCTTTATCCCGCTGGCTCACCCAGCTCCTGGGATTTGCCTTCACTGGGTTAAGTTTTAAAAGCAATGATGGGAATACAAGTAAAATTCTCACTGCTTCCTTTATAAAGTTTTGAAATGATTTCTTTAAAGATATAGGATGATTATTATTTAACATTAGTTAATAATCAGAATAGTTGTTATTTCAAAAAATCTCTAAAATAAACAGCTCACAAAATGTGCCCGAAACAAATATGTTTAGATGTTGTGTACAATAATTAAAAACTATATGACCTTTAAGGACGTTATTGTTAAAAGCTAAAAACATTTTGAATGGATGCTACTTTTGAGGAATAGTTCGTCATTTGAAGTCATTTATGATTTTGTTTTGTTTTGTTTTCCCTAAGTATAAGGTGCGTGTCTTAACCAAACTCGCTGCAGAATTGAACAAATTTATGCTGGAAAAAGTGGCTGAGGACACGAGTAGCATTCTGCGTTCCCCAATGCCTGGACTGGTGGTAGCGGTCTCTGTCAAGATCGGCGACATGGTAAGGGGCTACATCGTCTCAGTGGAACATGCTGGTTTCTCACTTCCCTGTCCAGACTGAGGGCCAACAGCACCATCATACTCTTTGCACTTCTTTCTTGAGTCCTATGACTCCCACAAAAGAGCAGAATCTGTTTGGCTCATTCTTTGTATGCTTGTTTCACTTTGGATTAGATTAGTAAATATTTGGGCACCTCTCCTCCTAAATGAGCTGGGACTGGAAGAGAAGGAAGGCTAGATTCATTCTAATATTGCAAATTCAGTGTTTAGGGAAATGTTTTACTTAAAATTGCTATTGTCTTTCTAGTACTCTGTGCTTAAAGCATCCTTGAAGAACTCGTGCCAAGGAACACCTTCCATGGAGGAACTTTTTGCATGATTTTTGGAATAAATGTCTAATGGGGGAGGAGAGTTTCAAGGAAAGGGTAATTCTGTAATCTGGGCAGTACCAGAGTACTCCCCTAACTTGATAAATATAATTTAGGATCACAGTTTGAAGTTTTTCATCTTGATCTTATGACATTAAAGCATAAATCAAAGCTATGTTAGTATTCCTCATGTGTTCAGTCTCAAGATAACTTGCTATGGATGAATTTGTAGGATGCATGCATTTTCTTAGAGCATGGATAGAAATCTCTATTGATAAGCAGGAAAATGAAAAAACTGAAAGTACAATCAGAAGATTACTAAGGGCGCTTGAATACTGGCATGTTGAGTTACGGGCAGGAACACAGCAGCCACACATGACGGTCTTTCCTAGATATACATGGTGACTCCCGGTTGCAGCTCAGTCACGTCATTGGGTTTTCTGTACTCCCCTGGGAAGGTCATATTAGAAATGCTTCCTGATTTCTTTAATAAAGGTAAAATATCCTCTTAGCATTGAGAAAGAATCGTGTAGTTGGCAGCGGCTTCTGGAAGAGTATTTATGATAAATGAATGTTAAGAAAACATGATCAGTTTTAGTTGTGTAAATAGTTCTGAAATTGATATGTGAATTTAGAAAACTGACTTAACAGTTACTTTACCTGATGATATAGAAACAGAATTACTAGCTTTTCCAGAAAAGCATAAAAGAGACTAGTTATGAATTGTTATGTTTATTTTGAAAGCAATGATATTCCTGGAAGAAGGCACTTATTAAAATTGTCTAATACTCGAGTTAGCACTCGGGATTTGGGAGGATAGCACATGAGAGCTGTCTCTGTGTGTGTGTGTTGAATATGGGGCAGGATTGGCCTTGTATCTGTTTCTTCTACAGGATTAGGCTGCCCCTCGGCCTTGACATTAAGAATCACACTGACATATGAAATAGTCAGCAGTCAGCGGGATCTTTTAGTGACTAAGACTACCTTAGGTTGGTAAACAACGTAAGGGGCTTGTTTTGTGTCTTCACTTTCTTTTTTATTAGTCTGGAAGCCACATAGTTTGTATACTGCCATCCTGAGCTTCTCAGTCTTGTGTGGTTTTAATTATAAAATCGCTGTGTGTTTGTTTGTTTTTTTTTTTTAAAATAAATGCTTTTCCTTTAACCCTTAGTTTTCTAACACCTGAGTACAAATCTAAGCGGGGAGGGGGGAGAGTAGGGACAGGAGGGTTGATGTTGCACTTGGAGCCCCACGTGCCTGGCGCCCCTCACTGGAGGCTGCTAAAGGCCAGAGCCGCGTGGCCTTGTCCTGCTACACAGCTGCCGTCTCCTGGTCCTGCTTTTCCACATACCAAAAGGGTTTGGCCTTTGTACTTTCCATTTCCTGGTTAATAATTTAGCGTGGGAAAGGAGGAACAATGTGATTTTAGTCCTTGGTTCATTGGGGGAGCCCAGATATTGAAAACACCCACTAATAATTAAATGTGGGTACTCAGGGTGGTTTAATTGGAGAACTAATTGTTAAAAATGTTACTGTAGAGCCATACAGACTATATGTATATATTTCTTTAAAGCAGAGGACATGGTAGGGGCACGCCCAGTGAACTGGCACATCCCCGAGCTCTCCTTCCTCTTACAAATGCTGCGTGCACGTGGGTTTTTGTAAGTAAGGTGCCCAGGTGGGTCCGTCCTGTCTTCTATTTGTCTTTTTTGGTCGTCACAGAATTCCTTTCATATTCTGTGCCATTGTGTTTTGATAAAACAGTGTTTTCTCTTGAATTACTACTTGGGAAAATGTCCCAAAGCAGTAATACTGAAACCAAGTACAGGATGAGGAGTTTCATTGCTGGCTTTTGTAACAATTCCCATAGTTAAATTCTGCCTCGTGTAATTAAAACACAAGAAACTTTCCTTGGACCAAAGGCACAGCACTCACTTCAGGCCATTTTAAGAAAATACTACTTGTGGCTTTTAAGTTTTGCAGTTTAAAATCATTTTAACACTGCGGGACATGTTGTTTTTCTCAGCAGTAACAATAGTTGAGCGGTGTTCCACTTTTATCAGTGGGAAGATAATGGAGTCGGTCATCTCTGTGTACTTCAAGGAAAACAAGGTCCTGAAAACAGCTACGAGCCTTACAAGTATTCTGTTTTTCTCTGAACTGTTCTTTTTTTTCCAATAATCTGTAATTTTTATGTTTAGCTGAAGTAAAACTTGACAAATCTTAGAATGACAGGCCTGGCATTAGTAAGTTCCACCAGTCTCATTAATCATAAAAAATAAGTTTTGTGAAACAATTTGAACAGAATTTTAAAAACTTCAGAAAGAAGAGATTTGGGGTGGCTGTCGAGAAGTAATAAATCTACTCATGGAGCTTGTCAAGCTCTGTAAGCGGCTTCATTTGAAGCCCCGTCCCTCTCTGCGCTCAGAAGCTGTGCTTTTTTTCTGCGTGCTTTTTGGGCTTACATGGCAAAAGTTCCCAATACTGTTTCAGCGTCTGTTATATACTGTTTAACATTAATTGTGAGTAAAACAAATTTTTAAATGATTGTATAATATGTGGAAAGAAGATGTTAATAAAATACATACAAGCAAACAAGTCAGTAAGGAGCAAAGTAAGAGTGGATTTTTAAAACAAAGAATCACAAATTTAATTCAGAAAACAATTGATAGGATGAGTTAAGCGTGTCTTTTCTACATACTTTTTTTAGTATGCCTTCTAAAAATGTTTTTGCAGTAACTGACTTTCATTTCAGTTTGAACCATACCTATTTTTCTCTATATAAAACACCATCATAAACTGGGAGGACTCCCACAAAGTTTGCATTTTTATGACTTATTTTAATTTTTTAACTTCTGTCTTTTTGATAGTCTTCAAACAGAAATATTAAAAATATATATTTTTTCAGAATAACAGTAGAACACATTCTTCCCAGGTACTAACATTAGACTTAACAGCTACTGAATTTGTCACACAATTTTCATTTTGGCTTTGAAGTATAAAATAGTCTATGAGCACATTTGTTAGCCTTTTGATACCAGAAACTAAACAAAAAGACACAACCAGGGAGATATTTTAATATTGCATTTAATTAAGATTCTTTCAAGATGTGTTTGGATTCTACAGTCATCTTGGATTTGCTTCAAAAATATTAATCTTATTAAATACAGGGTGGACATAAAGTCCATAAAACTGGACACTATTTTAAACTGCACACTAACTTTATGGGCACCCTGTACACCAAAAAATTACAGGAGACACAGACTATAACCCATTTATGTTTATCTCTTAAATATGAGTGAAACAGGTAAATAACAGGCTGACACCAAGTACCTCTTGCTGCTGCTACTTGCCACACATAAGCAGGACAGACTTTGGTTTGATGGGCCAGGATTCACCTTGTAAAGGAACTGATCTTTAGTAGAAAGGCAACGAGGTGTTTGGGATTGTTGGTCTGGTGAACAATGCCTTGCGGCAAAAACAGTCTACTGGACTGTGCACCAGGGAGAAGAGGACACCTGTGATCACTGGTAGCTGCACACCACACCTCACCCTGATTTTTTTTCCTCCTGTGTGTGCTCCTCTGAAAGCAGGATTTCTAAGCAGGTGGGTGACAACAGACCATGGGACACAGGAACCCCATTGCAGAACATGGCATTCACACCTCCCCTTTGTCTGCAAAGCGCCTATATAATCGAGCTTATAGCCCATCCTGGGGCAGTGGCCAACTTGGCGAGAGACCTTTATTTTTCATTTCTTGAAGAAACAGGATTTGCAAAACTCCTTAAACTCTGAGGATTGCAGATGAGCAGGGCTGAGTCAGCGCCCTGGTTTGTGCTCCTCGGTCTAGTGCCTATGTGCCTCGTCCAGTCCAGTCCAGTCCAGTATCAGTAATTGTGGCTTTTCCTGACAGAGGAGCTGCTTGGCTGCTTTGAGTTTCCAGTTTGGGGATACTTTGATTTATAATCATAAAATAGTTGTGATAATTAAATGTACATATTTTATAGCAGTAGTTATTCAAGAAGTTTATTTACACGGTGCTAGTTTCTCACCCAAACCTCAGGTTGTATCTCCCAACATACACTCATATACACAGACTCATGTATTCATTAACATATTTAAACTTTGAGATTATGAAGTATTACATGGTGCAGAAGGTTGTAGACAGTTGTCCAACAAGCACTCCTGTGTTGTGTGCTCACCTTTACCATGTGCCTTTCAGCTTTAACGTAACAATAAAAATTGACATAGACCATGAACTTGCACTGTGGCTGCTCCCCAGCCTAATTCCTGTCCTGTCTTCTTCAGAAGTAATGACTCTTCTGAATTTGGCCTTTTAATCTTTTCCAGATAACACTTATTTTTAAATTTTAGGTTTGGTTTTTGTTCGAGATAATATGGGAATTTTTACAGTTTAACTTAATGACAATTATCAATAATTGATAAAAATATTTTTATGGATCAAGAAATTAAATACTGTAGGAGAGTCTTATGCAAGCTTGGCCTTTGATTTGATTTTTCAAGGAATGACATGAATGGGATTAGAGGTGATATTATCTTTGTTTTAAACATGTTTGAAGATGACCATTCTCTTTTTTCTTTTTTGGTTGGGGCTGGGTTTGAACCTGCCACCTCTGGTATATGGGGTCAGCGTCTTACTCCTTTCAGCCACAGGCACTGCCCTGAAGATAACCATTTCAACCTTACCAAGATTTGAAATATTTTCTCTTCTAAAAATAAAAAATGCAAATAATAATACGCGTTCTTAAAATTCATCATTTCGCTGAATCCTTTAAAACAGTGCATTTCAGGTTAGTAACAGAACTAAAACTGATTTGGATACTAAATTTAAAAATGGGCAAATTTATTTCAATTTTAATTCCAAGGTGATTACTGGCCATGTGCATTTTCAAAGTGTTATAATAAAGCATTTTTTCCAAAATAACCCCCCAAAACAAAAAACCAACTCCCAACACATTTCATAAAGGTAGAGAGAATCCAGGCTGATTTCTGAAGGTATTGTACACGGCATCAATTTTGACGAGTTCTCTTTGTAACTATAGGCCTTGGTTCTGTTTTTGAGCTAACTTAGAAGGCAGTAGGGAGTAATATTTTTCTTCATTTTTAAGGAATTTAAAGAAAACCTGGGCCCATTTTACAGTGGCTGTGACTCTGAGTCCCTACTGCCCTGTTCCTGGGGTCAGTCTGGGTACCCGTGTGCACATGCCGTGGTCAGAGCAGGTCACGGAGCTCAGCTGCCTTTCTGCCCTGTGTCTGGTGACAGTTCCATCCTCCCTCCAACACTGTGACCTCAGTGCTTCTTTCTCTCTGCTTCATACAAAAACGTGGGGATGTACACACACATTTCTTCTTCAGGAAGTATCAGGCCACATTTTCCAGCCTGTCTCACCAGCTCAGAAAGAGGAGGTGGCAATGGTCAGGTGCCCAGAGTGCTTTTCCCCAAATCTGAGCTGCCTTTCTCACTTCTCAGGCCTGAAGATGCATTACTTCAGGCACTTGTGTTCTAAGGAGAAGTGTCTATAACAACGTGATTGCAAGATTTCCGCTTTGTGGCCTGGTAAGCAGGGCTGACATTGATCTAGGTTTTTCAGGTGGCCCAGCTCCACAGAATGGGAGACTGCAGGGCCGGTCAGCCCTCTGAGCCTTCTGTCTAATTTGGCAGAAAAACACAGAATGTAGGACAACAAAAGAAGGCTCTCCTTTTTCTATAAAAAATTCTGTCTCCCACCCACCCCTCTTTCCCAAAAAGGGGACTTAATTTTTCAGCTGCACGGAGTGATTTGGTGCTCACTCTTGCATTGAAACAGTTGCTGTCTGAACAGGCAGGAAACAGTTTTCTTTTAATTGCCGAAATCATTCGGAAGTGCTTGGTGCCCTGCTTCTGTACAGCAGATGCTGTGCATTAATTGGCCTGCGTAGAAGTGACCCAGGGTTCCTTGCAGCGGGCCCAATTTTAGGCAGAGGGTTTAAATAGCTTATTTATTATTTTGTATAATCTGGCGTACATTGTGTGCTCCTGCACGTGTCGTATTTCATGGTCTGCAGTTTCTAACGTCATGTGGGTTTCAAAACCTGTGTTTCTCTGGTAATGTACTAGCAGCAGGTAAGCTCAAAATACCATCCATCAGGAGCTAATTTTTTATCCAGATACTCCAATGACTGATGAACATGTCTTTTGTATGAATGTTTAGCACAGTAGAAAGCCATATGCCACTGGCACCGTTTCCTCAGCATTCTTTACAGTTGCTAGAGTGGGCTTACAAGGGGGGGTGCTCGATGCCGTTTACGTCCTCTGGCCTATATTTCAACCATAACGCCTTTGAAACAGCCCCAGGTTTGGATGACAAAAGAGGGTAGGGTCTGTCTTGAAGGATACCTGACTCCCATCATCATTTTCTTTATCAGAAATAGGACTGCACACTCCTAATAGGGAACCTTGTTTTGTTACTACCCGTCTGTTCAAAACAGACCTCAGCCCATTAGAAGGCCTCCCTTGTGTGGGAAGACCACAGCTGTTACTGTAAATCTCATCCAGTCACTGTATCACCCCCATTTTGTGGCTCTGAAGGATGAAATTGAGAAATGGAATACTGTGCAGTCA
Organism: Loris lydekkerianus; assembly: GCA_963574355.1. Lineage (NCBI taxonomy): Eukaryota > Metazoa > Chordata > Mammalia > Primates > Lorisidae > Loris > Loris lydekkerianus. Next base: position 22,586 of record CAUYPK010051578.1, on the reverse strand, counting down.
TCCTTCACATCTCCAATTTTAGGCCTTTGCCATCATTTTCATGCTTTTATTCCAAATCAAATAACATTAGTGAGCTACACCACCTTCTGATGAGTATCTGGTATTGAGTGCAGCTTTCAAGTCTGTACTTTTGGGGGCTTCCTTTTATGCTGGGTGATCTTTTTTTCCCCTTTCTCTTTTTTTCCCCTTTCTCTTTTTTTCTTTGGGCATTTTCTTTGAGCTTTCTTAGTGGTGAAGGCAGTTTGCAGTTTGAATGATATGTGTTGCCAAATGTGTCCTGTCTTAACATGTTTTCCAACAGGGGTGCATGTGTGGGAGAAGCTTCTATGTCTTTTAATCTTTGAGGAAGGAATGAAGAGAACTTGGTAGAAGGATATTGGGGGCTTTAATCAGAAATAAGAAATGGTTTAAATCATTAGCACAACAAAGCATGCTATAGGCTTGAAGATAAAAGTCTCTGGAGAAAGAGTCCTCTGAAAATAAATGGAACTTGATAGATTTCCATATCATTTATAACTTCCCTTAATTACACTTGGAAGACTCGCCAGTAAAACTGGAAAATTGGCAGCCTATATCCATTAGAGTCATTTTGCCGACCATGGCAAGCAGCTGGCTTTACTGGATTTTATTTCCCATCACTCACAATTAATCATCAGCTGGAGATGTCTGAAACTCTTCAGCACTGAGCAATGCTGGGTGACATTCAGGCCACGGACCATGCGAGAATCTGCTGAGTAAATGGGCCGAGGTTTTTCTCAAGCTTACTCACTTTGGGGCAAGGCCAACTCCCTCCTAATGAGTGCCGCTCTGGTAATCAGATGTGAATGTGAACCTTGACCCTGTGTCAAAGGAGAGGACGCAATAAGCCGGATGAAAGATACAGGACTCAGGCCTAGAAACTTTACACCAATTAGACAAGGAGCCGGGAAATACATCAGGCCCACTAGGTTTATCAAAAAGACTTGCGAGGCTTGTGACCATTTTGTAAGCCCAACATTGGAGACATCCTGTCACAATCATTAAGTCTTTCTCAGACGATTCACAAAAGTGTTGGAGGAGTATGTGCTCATACCCTGCGGAGTGGGGCTGCACAGGGGTGCTGCTGGCAGAGGCCAAATGTTGCACAACCCCCTCTGCACACCCAGTAAATGCCTGGCCTCCCCACTACCTGGGGCCCTCCGGAAGGTGTCGCCTCTGCGGGCCCACTGCCCAGCTCCCTGTGTGTGCATCTTGTGAGAGCTGACACTGCTGGGAGGCAGGCTCCCGAATCCTGAGAGGAGAGCAGAGCGGTGCTGTCTCAGTGCCCACCCCATCCAGGGAGCGCACCCTCGAGTGACAGCCGCTCCCAGAGTCCAGGCAGGCGTGGCTTGTGTCCCACTGTCTTCTTTGATATATGTTTTGTACCACATTTGGTTCTCTGACTTGATTTTTAAGGCATGAAGTAAGTAGGGATTGGATCAATGTGTCTCTGTGTAGAACATGATCCTGTTGAAGAAACCATCTCTGTCTCAAAGGGTACAAGGAGTAATGTCTAAGAACTGAGCTTGGGGATGAGTGAGTAAAAATGGTCTACAAAACAGACTGCTCAGGGCCGGGTTTGAACCCACCACCCTCAACATATGGGGCCAGCACCCTACCCGCTGAGCCACAGGCGCCGCCCAGGCCAAACTGCAACAAAAAAATAGCTGGGCGTTGTGACTGGCACCTGTAGTCCCAGCTACTCGGGAGGCTGAGGCAGGAGAATTGCTTAAGCCCAGGAGCTGGAGGTTGCTGTGAGCTGTGTGACGCCACAGCACTCTACCGAGGGCGAGAAAGTGAGACTCTGTCTCTACAAAAACAAACAAACAAACAAACAAAACCAGACTGCTCCAGGTGAAGGGAGGGAGATGCGGACGGCAGGTTTCCCCTTTTGGCTAAACATACCAGGTAGACCAGCAGTCACAGTGAGAGGAACTAGAGAGGGAAAACCAGAAGTGAGGAGGCACCTAGAGTGGCCGGGGTCTGATTCTGTGACCCAGTGCCACACTCTGGATTGGGTGGGAGCTGGGATCACTTTGGATCCAAACGCACTATTTTTGGAGGGGAAGAGTATTTCTCTGTCACCCTGGGTAGCGTGCAATGGCATCAGCATAGCTCACAGCAACCTCAAACTCCTGGGTTCAACAATCTTCCTGCTTCAGCCTCCTGAACAGCTGGGACTATAGGCATTCACCATGACACGTGGCTAGTTTTTCTGTTTTTAGTAAAGATGGAGTCCTGTTCTTTCTCAGGCTGGTCCTGGTCTCAAGTGATCCTCCCACCTTAGCCTCCCAGAGCACCTGGATTACACTTTCTTTAAAGTCCTTTTTTTTTTTTTTTTTTTTTTACTTTAAACAGTTGTAATTTATTGAATACCTTTAATCATGTATTATATGAGAGCATTCTTACAGGCACCTTTTTTTTTTTTTTTTTTTTGTAGTTTTTGGCCGGGGCTGGGTTTAAACCTGCCACCTCTAGCATATGGGGCCAGCACCCTACTCTGTTGAGCCACAGGTGCCACTCCTCTTTAAAGTCCTTTTAAACAATTTGTCAGAGTCTCTCAACCAGAGGGAGGGACTGTTTTTACTTTGGGACTTCTCAGTTCTCCTGATTGTCCCTGGCAAAAGTAGAGGTTTTGTTCTTCTGATTGATTGGGAACCCAACCCTTGCAGTCACCTGTCATCACCTCTTTGCAAATTGCCCACCTAACAAGCACACAGAGGCTGGCCAGGAAAGATGAATGTGGGCAGTGAGAGCAGAGCCACCATAAACTCCTTGTTGACCTCCAGCTGCCCTTTGGCACATCTCCTGTGGAACCATCATCAGGCTCGACTTTGCAGGCTTGACCATTGGAAATCTTCAGGCCTTGCTTCTTTTTCATATTTGCAATTTAACTGTTAATTCAGTTACTTAAAGATTGGCATTAAGAAGCTGGCTACTTTAAGCAGGGCTACCTGTCTGACCAGCAGATTCTATGCAGTGGCTGATGGGATGAGAAGTGGGTGCACCTTCTGGCAAAGGGTGCAAGGCATCCCAGTCACAAGAACCTGCTGGGCTGGGTGGGGACATGAGAAACAAGCATGTGGGTACTCTTGGTGGGTGTCCATCCACCTGTTAGGGTAACAGTGATTAGAGCTGAGGTGGGGAGTTGGTTTCTAATTTTCAATGTAATTTCTGTTCTGTTCTGTCATGTCTCAAAACCATTTCCTAGAAAGTCCCCTGGCCCTGGTGTCTCGGTGCCTAGTCCCTGGGTCAGGGTCCACCTCAGTGAGTCCAGATTGAGACTGAGAGGCCTCTCCTGGCACCAGGGCTTGCACATGTGGAGCTGTGTCGCAGGTGTGCTGTGGTGAGACTGTCCCTCCCCATCTCTCCTGGTCCTTTCCTGCCTCTGAAGAGAGAAAAGGCTCTAAATTGCTGACGTGAGGGAGTGACCCTTCTGACCCATCAACTAGGGCGTCAGCTTTGTCTCTGTGCCGTCCCTCCATCCCCCCGCATCGTGAAGAGTCACCCTTGCAAGCTGATGCCCCAGTCTCCGCAGATGCAAATGCCAAGTGAAGGGCATCAGAGGGCAGCGGGCACAGCGCTTCCCAGCCTGGCTCTTCCGCAGCATCTCTTCTCCGTGCCAGCAGTGAAGCGCTGGCATCCCCTCTCTTCCTACGTTTCTGTGCCAGGAAAACACAGCCCACCACCTGAACAACACAGGAGAAGAATATGCAGGGCTCAGGCGCTCCAGATTGCCAGCAAGACAGCTTGCGCCACACAGGGGGCCTGGAGGGGGACTTGGAAATCATCTGGGGATTTCAGGAAAGAACGTTCTCTCGGCACTTCTATGGCCTCAGACAGGCATAGCCATCATGGTGTGAGCGGCCAGGAGCCCCACGCCAGCATATCCCTCATACCCCACAGGGCTGTTGCCCAAGAAAACTGGACTCTCTCATTCCAAACACTCACAGAGATAAGGAAGAAATCTGGCCCAGCTTGTCGTATCCACCCATCAAGGCCGAGAAAAGTGAATAGGTGGCTTTTAGTCATAGCTGATGCCTGTGCAGAAGCCCCAGTTTGGCCCCAGGGGGCCCACACTGGCTCAGCCTGGCTTCCTCAGATGGAAGGCAAATGGTGGAGCAGGAGCCTGAGGGAGGGCACGGGCCGGGGCTGCTGCTCTCCCTGCGGGGACTGGGCAGAGCTCCTGACATCTCTCCCTGTGTGGGAAGGTGCTGTCTGGGAGCACTGCCTTGTAGGGGCCCCTGTGTCATCTGGAGATTGGGACTGTGGTCCTCAGGCCCTGATGCTCAGTTCTCCAGGGGTACAGACTGAAACTCCCATTTTTTGGTAACAGCTTCACTGAGACGTAATTGATGTACAATTCAGCCTTTAAAGTGCACAATTCAGTGGTTTTATTCTGCTCAGAGCTGTGCAGCCATCATCACAGTCCATTTTAGACTACTTTCACCGTCCCAAAAAAGAAACTCTGTCCCTGTCAGCTGTCACTCTCCTTCACTCTCAGCCCCAGGCAACCTCACCCAGTTGTCTGGAGATCAGCCTCTTCTGGACGTGTCAGGTAAGTGGACAACATTCTATTTTCGCAGCACCTCTGTCAGTGGCAGACAGCCTTAGCGATGTCTGGGAAGCCCCACCACCAGGGCCCCAGTCCTCTAGGGTCAGGATTTTTCTAACAAGGACTTGATGGTGGAGGGAATGCCCTTTATCTGCTGTCCCTAGAGATGAAGAGATCCTTGCTGCTGTTTACAGGTGAAACTTACAACGCATTTGACAAAGAATTTCTTAACAGCTTTGGTCTTACGATTATAAAATTAGAAGGCTTTGAAGACTTATATCCATTCTCTGTCCATTTTTTAGGTAGCAGAAGGTCAGGAAATTTGTGTGATTGAAGCCATGAAAATGCAGAACAGTATGACAGCCGGGAAAACTGGCAAGGTATGTCCCAGAGTTTCCGCCAGCTCTCACTGGCCTTCCTCCTCTGAGTGATGGACAGTCTAGCCTGAAAGGGACCATGGGGTGATCTCTTCTACCTCCCCCATTTTAGGAAGGGGGGCTCTTCTTGCTCTCCCTGAGACGTCCCTGCCTCATGGAGAATGGGCCTTCCAGAAGAGTCTGTATTGTGTTCAGGTATTCAAAGAACAACTGTTCTTCATCTTAATGTCTTTTGAATTAAGGGGTCTTTAATTTTTAATGTTTACATCTGTCTTGGAGGCAGTTAGTAATCTGAGACTTCGGTGACACAGCAGGAAACGGTTTTACAGATTGCAAAAATTAATGCAACTCTTCAAGAAAATTTTTCCACAAAGACAATTCAGTCTTAGATCAGGGGCTGAGCATCTGTACACGTGTGGAACTGAGTGACTAAGGGAGACAAAAGGAGAGATCTGCTCATCCTGGAATTCAAGGGTAAAACATCGTTAACTGTATTTTTTCCTTGAAGAAAATAGAAAAGTCCTTTTAAGCAATAAATTCATGATTCTACCTGTGACTAAAAAGTTGCCATCACTGGGTTAAATAATCCTTTCCTGAGGGATGTTTTGGTTTGGAAGTGTCTGCAGATTGGAGTGTGACTTGGGGGCAGGGCTGGAGACAGCAGCAGAGGTCAACTGTGTCCTGCACATGGCTGCGCCTTGGGGACATCAGGTGCAGTGAGAGATCCACCTGCTCACTCCAAGTTTATATCAGAGACATAGTCTCTGACTGTCTCATGATCTGTTGCCCCAGAAGTACCCTGCCTGATCCTAGACGGGCAAGCAGTGCCGAGGCACAGCCTGGTGGCCCTGAGTCACAGGCAACTGTGCATGTCTGTGGGGCTTTAAGGGAGAAAAATAGCAAGATTTACAGCTTTTAGGAATTCTTTCTAAATTAAATCACTTTTTTATATGAATAAGAAAACAGTTTCTGTTAATGTGAAAATTGCTTTATTTGTTCCCTGGGATTATTTAACATTTATGCTGTGCTATGATCAGGAGATTTCCATCCCCGAGGAGGATGCCCTGGGTGTGGGGGACAGGGATGGGGGTCAGATGCATGCCAAGGCCCCTGTGCTGCTGGGCCAGGGTGCTGACGGAGTGTGAGTCACATCTGTCAGTGTGCTTGATTTCCTGGCAGCCCAGGGCTGCTTTTTAGGGCTGTGGAAGGCCCGGTGAGTTCTGTCCTTTGGCCTGAGTCCCAAGTGCTGGAGTCCTTGCTGACTGTTCTGGTCCTCTCCCCCCACCCCCAGACCTCTGGAATCTAGTCCAATAGGGCCCAGGAGGAGTGGCAGGAAGCCCCGGCACAAAGTAGCAGGCCCTGGTTCTCACCTGGGGGGGGTCACTTTTCCTTCCAGAGCGAAGGCTCATTAAAAATAATCACAGACAAATATCCGAGGCAGCCTCTTCAGTCCAGCACCCTCTGGCAGCCAGGCCTTGGAAGTGTTCCTTGCACGGGTTCCTTCTTAAAGACCCTGGACTTGAGTTTAAGAAAAAAGGCCCTTATAGGCTGCTCACTGTGGAGAGGCAGGGACACGGGCCAGTGCACCAGCCCATACATTGCCGGCGTCTTTCCTGTTTGCCAGTTGCCCATGCAGCCAATTAGTTCTAACCTATTGTTCATTTTCATGCCCAGGGAAGAGCCTCCAAGAAGTCAAATGACTGTCTCCTCCTACCACCTCCCTAATTTTAAATCAACAAAAACTTGATAAAAATGGAGAGAAATTAGGAGCGGGGAGGAGAAGACACGGTGCCACAAAGGCCAGCCTGTCCCACCACACAGCTCCTGAACGTTTGTTTCATTTCCCTTCCCAAGGAAGGTGTCAATTCAGTCAGGGAGGTCCTTTTAATTTTGTCATTTGTCTTTTATACTAAGTGTCCCATTAGCTCTCTAAGAACATTTCCTCAACCTGAACCCACAGCAACACAGGGAGGCTGTGTGCTCAGAACTCAGCTGGCATGGACCCTTCAGGCTTTAGAGTGCCACCTGGACCTGAGTATGCCCTATGCAGGGGCCAGTGAGCCAGCTACAGCTTAGACTCCCAGAGAACATCCTTCACATTGGCACTTTTTAGGTTAACAAGGACAGTGGCGGGAACAGGAGAGTTGGGGTCACAGCCAGCACATGGACGTCTCTGTTCTGCAGGCTCCCCTCAGATGGGCTCGAGCGGGGCAGCTGATACCTGTGCTTAAGCCCACCAGGTTGTTTGTGTCCAGAAACAGGGTCAGAGATTGCTCCATCTTTGTTCTGGTTGATAATTCTTGCCCTCCTACCCAATTTCCTTTATTTCAAGGTAAAATCTGTGCACTGTAAAGCTGGCGACACAGTTGGAGAAGGAGATCTGCTCGTGGAACTGGAATGAAGTATTTATAGCCTTGCCGTCATCACCCAACTTAATTAGCCATTTGTATTATTCTAGCATTTACTGGAACACTCCTGCACTGCAGGTCTTATGTCGTCATGTTTATTCCACATAAGAGTCAAACCAACCTTCTGCCAAATTATCACCAATGGAAATTTTTTTGATATACTTGTACATATGATTTGTACTTCTGCTGTGAGATTTCCTAGTGTCAAAATTAAATCAATAAAACCAAGCATTTGTCTAAATATTAATTTGCCCTTTTTTTGAATGAAGACAATGTACACATAGGCTACAGGCTGTGCCAAAAAACTGTAGCATTTCTTTATCCTTTTAAAAAAATATGAATTCCAGTTCTCTGCCTTTAGTTGTATCAGATCAGCATTTGCTATTTTATGATCTGATTACCTTATTCCTTCTGTAATTGAGGACCAGATAGCCCAGATGCTGATTTTGGCAGTGCCCTTCCCTCTGTGGTTCCATATGGGTGTAGCACTGATGGATGTCCCCTCTGGGCTTGCTGGCTGACATGGGACTGTCCACTGCCCTGTCACCATTGCCGCAGGCCCCCAAGGTTGCCTCTATGCTTAAGTGGGTGCAGCAGTCACAGGCTGTCAGCCTGCAGCTCTTTGCCTTTTCATTTTTGCGAAGCAAGTTTCCAAATAAGAAAAAGAGGCTAAAAATAATGATCGTGTTTTCGTGCTAGATGCAGTTAGTGATCATACTCTTCAACTTAATGGTAGACTAAGTGAGGTCTCCCAACAGAGATGAGGTCACTGAGGACCAGCAGCTGCATTTTCATTTGCTTCTTAAATTCTTGGAATACGTTTCATACTTTACTGGTGAGCAGAAGCAGAGTCGTGTGCCGATTTGAATCTGTGCTGACAAATTATCAGATGGAGGTGGGTAGTAATTGGTACTTCGTGCCTTGCTAAAATTATTTTAAGTGCTGTTTGTATTTGGAAGCTAAGCTGTCAGGCCTGAAGAACAAATTACTAGCATGCTGGTTCTTCTCTGAAAGGCCACTCCCAAATGCTGCTCCCTTCAGGAGGCAGTGATGGGCCTGGCTGCCGAGAGCTGGGCTCAGATAAACTTCCATTTGAAGTCCGGGGTGCTCATCTGCGTTTACCAGCAAGTGGGTGTTCATTATTTTGCTAGATTAAAATGAAAAGACGCTTCTACCAAGTATACCACAAATGGAGATTGGGGGAGAACATATCACCAACACTTTTATTTCCCAAAACATCTAGTTTAATTTTAAGTGATCATCTTCAATAGTTTGTATGTAAGCTTGATGTAAAAATTAAGAATGATACTCTAATATTCTAAAATACAGCATGTTTTTCTTGAAGATTTTTTTATTTTGTTGATGTTGAACCATCTAAAATTGGCTCATTTGAAAAAATTTTTTTGTAGATGTTATAGGCCAGAATCAATGCAGTGCGACTGCTAAAATGTACTTGCCAACACACAACAGTGCATTCATTTTAACTGTTATCTTCAGATGAAAGCAAAGCGCAAAAAAAAAAGGGGGGGGGGCAGGGAAGAAGAAAGGCATGGTAACGTGAGCTGTCTAAGTCCCATTGGGGGGAATTAAAATCCTGAAATTTTCTTACCTAATACATTTAAGCCCATAATGCTTTTAAGCATCAAGTAATAAAGTATTGGAAAGAAAGATTTGAGTGTACAATCTTGTTATTAGTATATTAAAATTATTTGTAAAATCAGCTGCCATTGAAAAAGATTGCTTTTCCTACAGATCAAGTTATTGACAAGGACATGGTAGAAAGGGCACCACCCAGCTCCGGCTGAGCCGACCTCACACCAGGGTCACTGCGCCTGGGCTGCAGCACCATCCCTACCTCATCTGTCCTCCCGGCAGGTGTAGCGCAGCCCGTGCTGCCCCTCGGAGTCATAGCTGTCATGGTGCGGAAGGTGGACCCACTCGGGTGGGTGGGTAGCCGTGCTGTACACAAAGCACTGCACCGTGGTATGGGGTGCCAGCGTGTCCGTAGGGCCGCCCTTGCCTGGGCCCTCGAGCACCTGCACCTCCACTGTGGTGCGCTGGTACATGTCGGGGCAGCCTTCGAAGTCATCCAGGAAGCGCAGCATGGCCTCGTCCACTGCATAGATCTCACCCTCCACGCAGTGCCCAGCGCCAGGCAGGTTCAGCATCCACGGGATGTTGTGCTTCCCGGCGATGACCAGGGGGTAGGGCTGCAGTGTGCGGGCGTGGGCGTGGAAGGCAGCGGAGCCATGGGCGCCGTCCAGCAGGACTGCGTGGTTGGGCTGGCCGCGCTTCAGGGTACCGTACAGGAAGACCAGGGTCATTGGGTGGCTGCCGGAGAATAATATGGCAGGTCAGAGTCAGCTGTCCCCCACCCAGCAGCCAGATGTAAATGACCAGAGTGGCCTGCGTGCCACTGGGCTCTGGTCATGGACACAGAGCCAGACACTAGAATGTCGTACAATTTTCTCATCAGGAAATGTGGCTTTTTTTCAGTCATTTAAAAATATAAAAGCCATTCTTAGCTTGTGGGCCATTTAAAACCAGACACCAAGCCAGATCTGACCTAGGGGTTGCAGTTTGCTTGCAATTGTGACTTGGTTGACAAGTCTGTAGCAGACAGGGCAGGTCTACTGCAGCGGGAAGACGAGGTTCCCCAGCATCCCCTGCACTACCTGGCTGGACCCAAGCAGAACTCTCACAGGGACCCCGCACACAGACCAGGTTCCCTAATAGCCCCTTGGTGCCAGCATAAGGTGCAGCAGAACCTGAGCACCCTCCCCACTCTACAAAAGATGGCCTTCCTCTCCTGACCACTGACCCTGGCCATCCTCTCAGAAATGTGAGCCTGGCTTCCTGACTGCCTCAGCCTCCCTCACACCCTCTGGGTCACCAGCCTTGACTCTGGAACCCCCACCCCACTGATAGCAGCTCAAGGCCAGAGGACACACTGGCCATACCCCAGCAGTGACCTACCAGACCCACCCTGTCTGGACAAGTTGCTGCTTGTCTCCTGTACCCCCAGCACAGCCCAGAACCCACTGCTGTTGGTCACTGTGTGCACCAGGCAATGCCAGCCACCATCTTCAGCTGCTGATCTGGGAAAAGGCACATCTGAGAACAGCTGTCAGACGGAGACAGCCTGTCCTGGAATCAAGGCCTAAAGAATTCTCTTTTTTGCCTTTTTTTTTTTTTTTTAAATAGGGTCTTGCTCTATTGCCTGGGCTGAAGTGTAGTGATGTGCTCACAGCTCACTGTAGCCTCAAACTCCTGGACTCAAGCAATCCTCCCATCTGGGCCTCCCAAAGTGTTAGGATTACAGGTATGAGCCACTGCACCCGGCCTGCCATATTCTTGGTCAGTTTTCAGTCTTTGTAAAAGGACTTTGAAAACTGCACAATACATTTTATAGAAAAATCAAAAACCACCACCACATATATGTGTGTATATATTTATATGTGTATGTATGTATATATATTTGTAACCATTGTAATCCAGCTACAAGAGAGAATTCAGGTTTCAGTACTAAATTTATATTCCAGTCCTGGCAGTGTGACCCAGCAAAACTTAACAATCACACCTCTCAGTGTCTCCTTTTTCAAGGTCTTAGAGGGTAATGATGCTTCACGGTGACTCACTGTGACTCACTGAAGCGACCTTGGCTCCCGCGTGAAAGTAAATGTTTACCACTTGCCTGAGTCTGGGCCACAAACTGTTACAGAATGACAGAAGAGGTTTGTGTAAAATGATTCAAACCCACATGGGAATGAAGGCTGAGAGGTCAGGGCTGCCCTTCCCTGTCCCTGGCTGCCCGTGGCCTAAGGACAGCCTGTGGCAGCTTCTGAGAGCCACAACTGCAGGTGCAGGGAAACAAAAGATGCGGCACTGTCTGGCGGTGACACCCTGTGCACGTGGACGAGTGGCCCTTAGAGAAGTCACACTGAACTCATACAACTCCCATGTTCTTCTCAGACACGAGTGGTTCTGGGCCTTCTCTCAGCGTATGTGGCCTACTTCCTGCTCACCCCTTCTCCTCGCTGCCTCTCAGCTGGGCCCCAGCCTGGGCCCCTCTGTTCCCCAGATTTCAGGCACATCACACTGGAAAAGGAGTGGCGCCAGAAAACACCAGGCTGGCCGGGCCTCTTGGCAGCTAGCTAGCCAGGGTGGGGATTCTGACAACAACACAGGGCCACAGATCAGACTTGGGGGACTTGGTGGGAATGGGGTGCACCTGCAATATGAAAGTCAAGACATGGATAAGGAGGAACCTGGAATGGGGTGGTGCAGAGGGAGAGGACAGGCAAGTACTCCAGCTAAAGTGTCCAGAACTCAGCTGCTAGGGGAACCAAGAATGAAATGACATGTGAACAGAAACGGTGGACAGTGAGAGGCTGGAGGGTCTGGAGAGTGACAGGGACAAGGGTGCAGGGCTGTCAACCACAGTGGGCAGAGTGCACAAAGGACAGGGGTGGAACTGGAGGGACCTGCACTTGGTAGGAGTCACCCACTGTCCCCACTCCTGCACCCCAGTCCCTGCTAGGGCTGGCTGCTTTGTTCCCTCCAGCCTGTCCCTAGTGCTGACCCCAAGCCCACCTCCTACCGTAGACTGTGCTCCCTGCACCGTGCAGCCAGCTAGTGCTGACATGAGACCACCCAGCCAGACAGGACAGCAGCCCTCCTCAGCCCCTAGCTGCCTGGCTCAAGTCCTCTGACTCAATTTTAAAAATAACACATACCTGTAACATAACTAGTCAAATAGCTTTACGAGAAAATCTAAATTTCCTACCCCCTTCTACTCACCAGAGGCAATACTTTTAAGACTTTTTAACCCCTGCATTTGGTATTTATCTCCATGTTACTTATACCACTGCTTTTCGGTATTTTAAGTCATGCCTCTCTACCCCCAGAGCAGGTGGACCTGGTGCTTTAAAGCACAGACTTCAGAGCCAAATTGCCTGGGTTTAAAACCCAGAGTCTACCACTTACAACTGCGTGAACCTTTCTGTGCCTCAGCTTCCTTAACCGTATAATGAGGTCGTAACAGCCATGTGCCTCTGGAGGCTGCTGAGGGTTAACACACGTGGGAGCCCCGTGTGCTCAGGAAGTTGCCTCCACCATCACTACAGAAGCCCCACGCTGGGCCCCCTGCCACCCCACAGTGGGCACTGCTCTTGGCTAAGGCAGTAATGCATTATGATTGTTTCCTTTCTTGGACAACTTGGTGTTTGTATTGAAATTAAAAAATTGCTTCATGTTTGGTTTTGTTCAGGTTCTAGGACAGTGGCTCTGCCATTTTCTGAAAGCAGTGTCAAGATCGGCCTCTGTTCACCACTAAGGCCCTTGACGTCGCTGCCATCCTGGCCCTCCCTTGGCCTCTCCCTGCTGTGGCAGCTGCAGCCCTTGCTGGGCTGACTGCCTCCTTTTGCTGAGGTTCATTCCTTCCCACCCTGGATTAATAATGTGGCTGAGTAGAAGATTCTAGAAGTCTTTTCCTTCAGAACTTTGAGGGCATTTCTTCAACATTATCTAACTTCCCCAGACTTTGCTGAGAAGTCCGGTGAGTTGCGCTCCACTGTCCGTAGCACTTCTCTGGAGGCTCTACAGGTCTTCCTTCATCCCTTGGATTCTGAAATTTTACCATGTGACTTACAGATCTGTGCTGGGAATTGTTTTCTTTATTTTAAGTTATTGTGAGGGCACAAACGGCCAGGTCATCATTTTGAACTTGTTCGATAGAGTCTGTCTTGTTGTCCAGCACCCAAAAGGTGTGCCATACACTCCCACCTTGTGCCCTTACGTGGGAATTTCAATGTAAGTACTCCTCACCTTGGATCCCAGGGGAAGTTCTTCCCTCGCCTTCCTCTTTGTTTTCTTTCCTAATATTCAGGTGATAAATATCTTACTTCAATCCTCCAATGTTCTTTTCTTTTTTCCAGGCTTTTTTTTTCTTTTCTTTAAACACTTTATGGTGTTAAATTGGTCTTCCAATTCTTCTGTTATCTAAAAAAAATTTTTGTGGTCAGGAACACTGGCTCACACCTGTAGTCCCAGCACTGGGGAAGGCTTGAGGCCAGGAGTTCAAGACCAAACTGGGCAACATAGTGAGACCATATCTCTACAAAAATATTAAAAAATTAGTTGGGTATGGTGGTACACACACACCTATAGTACCAGCTACTCAAGAATTGAGGCAGGAGGATCCTTTGAGCCCTAGAGTTTGAAGCTGCAGTGAGCTATGATTGTACCACTACACTCTGGTTTTGGCAAAGAATGAGACTGTCTGGAAAAAAAAAATAAATTGCCTTTTTGTGTGTGCACTTTATTTTTCTTAGTCTATGTTCCTTCATACACACAGACTTTTATTAAAGTTTTCTTCTTTCCCATCCTTGCTTCCATTTCTCCTAAATTTCTCTTTTCTCTTTGTTTTGCTATCTGTGTTTCATTAGGAGGTTTTCTACAGTGTCAGCAATCCCTGGCTAGCCTTTCATGTGGAAAACTGAGACACTCTTTAGAATGGAGACTGCAGCTCTGCATGAGGCAGAGAGAACCTGAGAGAGTCCAACTGTTGGAGGCTTGTGTGTTGCCCTATTGAGACTGCAGCTCAATCTCAGAGGCCTGGAGAGAGCCCAACTGTTGGAGGCTTGTGTGGGGCCTTGAGGACAGTCTGGGGGTCCCCAATAGTCTCTCTGTGGACTTTCCCTTAACCCCCAATTTTCAGGCTGCCATTGCAAGCTGGACCTACTGTTCCCAATACCCAGGTATTCTTGCCATGCTCTCCAGAAAGGCACCTACTGTCCTTTGCTGGATTGGAGGGAGATTGTGAGGTCTCTCTGCTTCATCCTGGCCCTGCCTTTGCCGTACACACCTGTAGCCCACACTTCTAGAGCTTCTTTGGTGTCCTCAGACTCTTAAGTCAGCTTTATCTAGGATTCCTAGTACTCTTTTGAATACACAGAAATGGGGAAAGCAAACATCTTTATTTTGTTCCTCATCTCAGAGGAAAGGGTTTTATACTGTCAACATCAAGTGTGACATTAGCTGTGGGCTCTTCCTATATGGCCTTCATTGTGTTGAGATAATTTCCTTCTATTCCTAGTTTTTTTTTTTTAACCATGAAATACTGTTGAATCTTGACAAATGTTTTGTTCTGTTTTGAGACAGAGTCTCACTCTGTTGCCCTGGGTATAGTTCTGTGGCATCACAGCTCACAGCAACCTCTAACTCTTGGGCTCAAGTGATCCTCTTGCCTTAATTTTACTTTTTTCCTATTTTTAGTTGAGATGGGATCTTGCTTTTGCTCAAGCTGGTCTCAAACTTGGGAGCTTAAGCAATTCACCCACCTCAGCCTCCAAGAGTGCTAGGATTACAGGCGTGAGCCACCATGCCTGGCCTTGTTCTGTATCAGTTAAGATGATCCTGTGGAGTTTTTCCTTCATTCCATTAGTGAGATTTATTACATTGATTGATTGTCCTTTTGTTGAACCATCCTTGAATGCCAGGAATAAATCCCACTTGAAAAGGGCACATAAATCTTTAAATGTGTTGAATTCTGTTTGCTAGTATTTTGTTTAAGGATTTTTTTCCTCAGTCTTCAAAGATACAAGGCTGTATTTTTGTTGTTTTTTTTTGCAGTGTCTTTGGCCAACTTTGGTATCAGAGAGCTATTGGTTTCATAGAGTAAGTTTGGAAGTGTTCCTACCTTCTAAGACGTTTCTTAGAAGAGCTTCAGGAGGGTTGGTATTAATTCTTCACATGTTTGGTAGAATTCACCAGTAAAGCCATCTAGTCCTGGGTTGTGGGTTTTGTTTTTTTTTTTTTGAAATTTTTGAATGTTCTTCAATCTCCTTTTTATAGGTCTTTCAGTTTTCTATTTTGTCACAATTCATGAGTCAGTCTTTGTAGGTTGTGTATTTGTTGTACTTTGCCTATTTTATCTGAGTTAGCTAATTTTTTGGCATACAGATTGTTCACAGTACGGCTACCTTTGGAGAGTCATAGTTATTGTGTCTTCATCCCTGCCCCCCATGCTAGTATTTTATTTCTTACAATCTTTTAATCTTTTTAATTTCTGTATAATGGGTTTTAATGTCCCCTCTTTCACTTCTGGTTTCAGTTATTTAGGTCTTTTTATTTAAAGGTTTGTCACTTTTGTTAATCTTTTCAAACAACCAACTCTTGGTTTCACTGATTTTCTCTATTGTTTTTCTACTGTCTTTTTTATCTCTTCTCTAATCTTTATTATTTCCTTCCTTCTGCTAGTTTTGGGTTCAGTTCTGCTCTTTCAAATTCCTTACTTCTCTATACTCTAGTTCCTCATCTGTCATGTTCAGCCCATCTCCAAGGCTGCTGTTAAGGATCCCAGCCAACAGGACACATGTAAAGTCTGTTACACTGGCCAGATGACTCAGAACCACAGCCAAGAGCAACTCAGAACATGCCTTTGGTTTGTTCTAGCCAGGAGAGTATTTGGCCCCTCGGCCAGGTTGGGAGGGGTGGCATTGCCACTGCAGAAGGGGATGCCACCTTCTGAGAGTTGTATATTACTGTCTTTAGCCCTGCCTCATGCTAGTTTTTCCATGACACTGCGTTAGGGTCAGATTCTTGGATAAAACACAAGAGCGTAGTTGAATAAATAATAGATAGAAATAGCTGTAGGTGAGCCATTTGGGCTTTTCCAGAGCAAAACGAAGATTGCTCTGTCTCTGCTTTAATGTGAAACAGATGCACCCAGGCATGTCTGAAACGTGACCCTGAAGGCCGGGTCTGTGCGATCAGACACAGCAGGCACGCAGCCCTCAAAGGGAGCTAGTAATCCAGGGTGGACTGAGAGTTCTGTATATGGACATTTAGAGACACATCACGGCAAGTATAAAACATGCACTGGGGCATGATGACAGGTCCGCACTGAATTCCACCTCCACCCTTAGCACCTGTAGGTCTTTGCGAAAGTTATTTCAAGTCTCTGGGCTTTTATTTCATCCTGTTTAAAACTGGGTTTATCATAAGTCTTCCCAAGAGCTAATCTCCACTGCTTGCCGACTGTGTGCCAGGCATACATCCCCAATGAATGTGAATTGCCCCTTCCTTCTCTACCCCATTCCCTCCTTTATCAGGATCTTCTAGCAATATCTGCTAGCTATATTCTTCCCAACAAAGCCCCTTAATAATAAAAATGAATACACTGTAAGTGGTAGAGGGAATCAAGCCATATGAAGTCATGCTGTAGGCTTCATAATTTCTCAAAACCAGAATATTTGGGAAAGTGGTAGTACATAGAAATGGTGGTAAGTAGGCCATAGACTGTTAATTCCAACTCTATGGAATATCAGCTCAATAACTTTCTAACTTTTCTTTAAATTAATCCCATGACAGATAAAGCTCAGTAACTTTCTTTTATAAGAGGTAATAGAATATTCCATGAAAGAAAATGAAGCAATAAAAGTTAACCTTTACCTCTAGGAAATAATTTAGGAGACAACTTACTTTCTACATTTTATCTACTGAATTCAGTAAATGCACCCTTTATAATACAAAATTAGAGTGTACTATTTGTGCAATAAAAAGGAAAATTACTATTCCGCATTTCTGTCATCTTTTATAAAACAAATATCATTACCTTTCTGATTGTGTTTTGAACAACACACAGATCCTGCAGGAAGAAGCTTGTCCCTGTAGGGATTGAAAAAGGATCAGAGTTAAGCACAGAAACAAGCAATTAATTCCCATTAGAGGATTAAGGCACTTATGTTCTCTTTGAATCAGAAAAGCAAATTGTGAATAAAATGGTGTGCAAGCAAGAGGTTACTGTCCAAGTTAATTAGAAAACTAAAGGGCAGCACAGGCAGCCACAAAACCTGCTGGCAAGGAAGCAGGGAAGGTTTTGTAGCCATGGGACAAGGTGGCCCTTCTCTTAATGACGCTGTGGAAATCTGGGGGGAGTAGGGTCTGTGCCATGTGATGCCAGTCTTACTGTAACAGATGGAGCCCTAGAAAATAAGCCTAAAAGCATTTTCCAGCCTATTACGTAACCATCTCTCGTGCATGGATTTCCTTATAGCCTCTCACCGTTGACGCACAGAATCATCCAATTTGGACAGTTTTGCTTTGGGGTTTTAGAGCGGATTCTTAAGGGAACTTGAACCCTATCTCCCTGGACATTGCCATGCACTGAGGAGGGAGAGGGCTGCCACGGCGTTCACAGCCCACACCGAATCTGTATTCCACACCCACTGGTCCCAGACGATGTGGACATCCTAGCATCAGCACAGAGGTGGAGCTGGCTCAGAGTGAGTCCCCAAATGGTTTAGTTCAGCAAAACTTGGTTGGTTTAACAATGTCAATATTTAAGAAAACAAAACACTCAATGGAGATGCCCATCTGGCCTGGCACTGCTTGAAATGCCTGTCACTTAACTCAGCAGTTTTCTTTCTTGAAACACAGTCCAGCTATAGTTTCATATTTCATCACAGAAGCAGAAATTGAAAATGATTATGAATCCATCAGATAATTGGATTTTTCTTAATTCTTTTCTTAGCCACCTGGTGGCAAAAATGTAAAAGGCAGGATTTAAGCCTTTTATTAAAATAGTTTACAAATTAGAACTATCACCTATGCCTGGCCCATATTTAGAAACACACCTGCACATACCAGGTGAACCCAACAAGGAAAGGGCTAATATTTAACTCTCCTAAAACTAATCTGCAAAAGGATTTCCAATTGATACGGGCTTCTAGCATAAAAACCACTAGTAAAAAAAAGAAAAAAAGACTCAATAAAATATTCATCCTGTATGTATGAAAAATTAATGAAGAGAAAATGTTAGTATAATCTATATGTCATCACTTCAAAGTGTCTGTTTTCTCCCCGTGATAAATCATCAGGCCACCAACAATGTGTATTGCCAGTTCTCAAGACTGGGTTAGAAAAAACAAAAGAAAAATGACCAGATTGGGTGGCTTGAAGTCTGCGTCCCTGCCAGAACAGGCTCTGCCACTCACCACTGTCGGGGGCGGGGGAGGGGGGGTTCTTTCAGAACCAGAAATGCCTGGTCCAGAGATCTCACTGGCTTGGAGCATCGCTCAGAGCGTCTTTGTGTGTGCTGCGTAAACTAGCTTCTGTCATTCCACAGTGTCAGCACTGGGGCCGGCAGAACCTTGGCCTACCAGACCCATGGGGGACACCAGGCCACTGAGTGCTGGTTTCATGGCTGCCGATGGCTGCCTCACGTGGCGACCAGTGAGCAAACCCTTAATGTCCCTGAGTGTGGTGGAAATACAGTAAGAAGCACATGCGATGCTGGGCATGTTTACCCAGAAATTTCTCTGATTTTATAGAAACCTTCTTGCATCTCAGACTAGTGGCCACTTCCCTTCCCTCCCGTGCTGTAACATTATTTTCCCTGGAGAAAACGCAGAGTGTCTGATATAGTTACACATTAATTCTTCAGAAGTTTCTTAGAACTGTAGGAAACAGGTGAAAAAACAAAATGCCTTGAACTTTCAACTTAAGCCTGGCCTGGGAGCATGAAACGAGCTCCAGGGTCACTCTTCCCCGCATGGCTCAGGGGCGACATGCCAGTGAGGGCTCCGGGCCGCATCCTGTTGGTGCTTTGATGGCTTAGTTTTGTTGCTTGCTGGTTTCTTTACAGCAAAGACAAGGGCTTCCTGCTCAAGCGGATCCCTCGCCAACCCCGCTGAATGCCCCGGAAAAGTTCGTGGCAAAACACCTTTCTTACATTAGCTGTGCAGGCCCCACTGAAGCACTGGCTCTTTGAAATCAGGGGCTGGGGCTCCTCTCCACAGTTGTTTGCTCAAAACTATGAACTTTCACAGGTCTGTAAAAACAAATGGGGGCTCTATGGTCCCTGATACCATCTCATGCCCTCTGAATGCTGCCATGGCAACCACTGTTGCCCATACCAACAGCGAATAATGATAGTTTCCATGCCACATCACTTTAAAGGCAATTTGTGTTATCACCTTTAATACACACAGTGACCAAAAAAAAAAAAAAAAACACACAGTGACCAACAACATGGATATGACCTTCGGCTGCACCCCTGTGCCCACTTTGAGAGTAAAGAAAGGAAGAGCTGGAAAATCCCAAGACGCCATGCTGGGACGAGCTCTGTGCAATCCGGCAGGATGCAGAACCGGCTGGGCCACCTGGTGTGTGGCCAAAGTCTGCCGGGCCTCGGCCCCACATTCCAGGGCAGCCGGGCGTGGAGGTGCTGCCAGCTCCGCTGCCTCCTGGCAGGACAGCTCAGGAGGCACAGCAGAGGCCTGGCAGCGGGAGCCAGAGCCACAAACACGTGCTAGGGCAGGTGGCCAGCAGGCCTGACATCTGACACCAGAGAGAAGGTGCCAGTCAGCCCACACTTAGAGCCCCCTTCCCTGCAGGACCCGAGTGCCACCTGCCAGTCCTACCTGGGGCTCTGAAGTGACCCAGAACAACACCGCTGCCCCAGCCTCATACTACACGTTGCTAACAGTCTCAAATTAGTGCTCAAAACAAATGAGATGTCTCGCCCCCAGCTGTACCCCATTTACAAATGGGGAGGCTGAGGCACAGATGATGTGACTACACAAGGTGAGATAGCTCAGCCTTCACACTCACTCTTGACCTCCACATCCCGGGGGCGCCCCCCAGTGGCTTCAGACACTCCAGAGCCCCAGGCAGCTAGTGGCCTGGGCCACCTGCACACTCAGGCTCCTGTCACATCCTCCCATGACCAAGGCCTCAGAGACACTGATGCATACCCTTTGTTGCCTGCTGGGCTTGCACTGCTGAAACTCTCCATTTCACTGTCCTGAAATTCTCACTTTTACCACTGAACTTATGTTTTGTAAGTGAAGTCTGCTGGGACAGGCAGCACTCATGTGAGCAGAGGAAAAACACAAGCACAGACTCCCGGGGACCCAGTGCAAGGCCTGAGTGCACCAGGGAGGGAAGCAGGACGCCCAAGGACATGAGACAGAAGGACCTTAGGTCCTTCTCCAACTGGTCTTGGGCAGCCACATACCCAGAAAACCACGACCCAGAAGGCCAGGGCACCTGGGTGGCCTGGAGCTCCTGTCCCTCTGCCCTTCCTCCATCACCAGTACTGAAGACTGACAATGGTGGGGGAGAATCGGTGCAAGTCAAGAGGTAAAACAAAGACAGCCGAGTCAGTTTTCTGGTAAGAATAAAATACACAAGCACTCTCCAGTTAGGAAGGATTGTGTTATTATCTGTAATTTCACATGTGAGTTAAATGCCTTTAAACTGAAGCCAGCACTGTCTGCTACAAAGTGAATGATGAACTCTGTGCAGAGATACTAGCTTCCTGTTTTCAGTCCTTTTCACTGCACCCCTCCTCCTAGCTTTTCATTCTCATTGTGTACCCCCATCCTACTCCTGTACCCCCAGAGAATCACTGGCCCTGAGCTTCCCTAAATCATGTCTTCATCTCACACTGTGTCATCTAGTACAGTTCAGTGCATGCAGTAGGCATTTCATAAATACTTGCTGCAAGAAACCAAGTGGTCATCCCCACTCAGTCCAGAATCCCAAAGAGGCACCAGGGGCCTCCTGTCTGTTTGGAACCTCTCATGCTCTGGGTCAATGGTCACACACAGGTTCAAATACAACCTTGGGTGCAAATCTACAGGTGCTGTGTTGGGACCCAGGCTCTGCGCTCCCCTCTTCTTCTCCACATGGCCAAGTACTGTGGACCTTAGACCTGGCCCAGCCAGGCCAAGTGTCAGTGTGCCCCTCACAGACACCGTGACAATGCCTGAGGACCCACAGAATTCACCGTGGGCAGCACCCAGAACATGGCAAGGGGAGGGATGGGGAAGGGTCCTTGGTGCAGGGGCCTGTGCAGGGGTACATTAGAATCACGGACCTATGCACCTAATCTGGTGTAAGTTATATCTCAAAGAGATTACCTAAAAAACGCTACAGGAGCTTGTGCAGGGAAGGCAGCATGCCGGCACTCGGGCTGCTATTACCATCACCTGAGACTATTCTTATCCAAGTTCACAAACTTCACATCCCAAATCAAAAGCAAAAGCTCCTCATCTTTTCTTTAGCATTCCACAAGCATCCCAGCCTGACCAGAGTACTTCTAAAAACAAATTTGTTTTCTGGAATCTAACACTCAATAATACAAAACAAGAATGAGAGACATCTCTGCCCTCAAGCCTAGATTAGAGGAAAGAGGCAGCAGAGTGAAGGTCACGCAGCCCAAGGTGGGGTGAGGGGCCATGTGACCCCCCCACAGGCAGATACTGGACGGACTCAGGGCCCCTGCTCCCCACCCAGGACCCCGTCTGCACTGGCTACTGACCAAGCAGTGGTTTCCTGTGATTGGGTAGCGGGAAACACAGCAAATGATCTGCCTTTAGAATATTTTTGTAGGCCTGCTAGAAAAGAGTACGCAGCTTTCAGCTCCAATGCTGGCAGGTACTTGGAAGGCTTGTTCTGTCTAGAGCAGCAACACCCCTCCCTGGACACGGAACAAGAGCCAGGAATCTGTGCCTGTTAAATAGGACCCCCGGGTCTGGCTAAAGGAGGACCTTCGACTCTCCCTTCTGTGTTCCTGAAGTTGTTATTGCTTCAAGTTGGTGACTAGTCAGACAGAAAGTAACTGAGGGCTGAGAACGCCACCAGGGCCATCTTTTGACGTTCCTTTTCCTAGAGCATGCCACTTTCCATTTAGAACCTTTGGGTTAGAGGTAGTTTCACTAACTGGGCTGGAAACAGGAACGGGTGGACATTAGTATACCATGTGAAAGGCTTTGTTTGGTAGAAACATTTTAAGGTTACCTGTATATTAACTAAATACAGCTTTTATGTGATTGTTCTGCCTTCTTGGGTGAGAAATGGAGAACTTTAAACAGAAGCACAGAACAATTACAAAATATCACACAGCCCTTCTCTTCTGGGCAGTTTGCTAACAGAATATTCTAGAACAACGACAGCATATACCCATTTAAGCAACTGTTAGTCATTTTAGAAGTCAGACCTACTCAGAAGTCAAGAAACATAAGTTAAAAATACAGGTGAGAACTATTATTCTTCACCGCCCTCCATAGCACCAATAACGGGTAAGACTCCCAAAGCTGGGACAACCTAAGACAGGATATGGAGAGGCTGCACAGTGGATTACATTCATAGTACCCAAAGACGGGTAAGATCACTCTGCGTTCAGTCAACCTAAGACAGGGACCAAACCATTGATGTTTG
>CAUYPK010051577.1:0-28178 GCA_963574355.1 Loris lydekkerianus | reverse complement strand
CCCTGAGGACAGAGCTTGCCGGAGCAGTTTTTTCACACAAAGGCTTTCACTGAGCCCAGCTCAGTCACTCATTTTGGGGCCCCAGACAATGCCCAAAGTTCTCCACACTCTTGCTCAAGCTCTCCCCAAGGCAGCTCAACTGAGCGCCAATCCAAGAACACCAAAAAGTTCACAGGTAAGGCCTTTCCAGTTTGCAGTCTCACTGCTGCTTTTACTCACGGTTGCTGGCGTGATTAGGTCGATTGAACACACACAGCCACTTGCCAGTTTTCCACTGATTTTGTCCTCCTCCTGGGGTCCAGAAGTCCCTTGCTGTCTCCCCAGACTCGCCGTGCTTAGTTGCAGGGAAGCTGTTACTCAGCCGCCATCTTTCCAAATCAGCTGTCTTAAAGATTCTCCCTGGTCTGCTCGTACACTCCTATGGCCCAGCTGTTCATGATCTAATCAAATTCCAATATTTAAATAAGTGCCGCTTACTTTTTTAAGCAGGTGAATATTTTCAAGCTGTTTTCAATGGATGATTGGATTATACAATTAAAAAATACATTTTATATGATACATCTCAGCAGTCAAGATAAAAACTTTAAAAATTAAATGTTTTGATTTTATGTGTGCATATGTGAGCATTGCTGTGGTGAAGGTGACATTGAAAAGGCCTGGCTCATAGGAAATATTTACACACAAACATGTTTTGTTAACAAGTGGAAGGGGGTGTTTTTTGTTTTGTTTTGTTTTGCTAAAATGTATTTATTTACAGATAAATAAACATGTCTTTCTGTAACATACATGGACATTTAACCTCATCTTGATATAGATAGATCATAAATCAAATTCTCAAGCTGGTGGTCTGGATGCTGAGCATTTTACAACCTCCAGTATGGAAGTTTGCTTTTCTACTCCTTCCAGGAGGGCTGTCTTTCTCTGTGTGTGTGTGTGTGTGTGTGTGTGTGTGTGTGTGTGTGTGTCTCATGTTCTCTCTTTCTGTCTTACTATTCCATTTGTCACAGAGGTAATGGCCTGAAGGAAAATGACAAAAGGTAATAAAATGTTTTCTTTCCCTTTAAAAGTTTCCCCACTCATTTTGGGGACTAAAATCTGCATCTCTGCCTCAGGCTAGCGGTCTAGAGGGGCAGGAACTGGTCATTTGTTCTTATTTCTGGAGGATATGGCTCAGCAGAATGGTCTGCAGTGGAGACCCAGGTGGGCAAAGGTCTGGGCAGAGGTTTCCCTGAGACTCTCAGCTGGATGAAGGTCATGGGCTCCAGATTCTTTCCCAGGAGATGGGATGATTAAGATTAGAATGATTAATTGTTGTTAAATGGCAGCAGTCAAGAACTGAAAACCCTCCCTTTAAAAGCTCTGTATTTCTGCTTATGTTGGGATGGTGAAATTTATTTATTTATTTATATTCAAGAAATAAATTTTACTTGTATTTATTCCCTGTTTTTTGAACTTATTTTTTATGACATCATAGCCATACATTTATGAAGTACAATGTAATGATTTGAGATACAATGTGGAATGTTTCAGTCAAACTAATTAACATAACAATCACCTCCCCTACTTATTTTTGTGGTAAGACATTTATAACACACTCTCAGTTGTTTTGAAATGTACCTTGCATTGTGCACATTAGGTGAGACCCACCAAATACCCTCCCTCCACCAACCTCCTTCCTTCCTCCCTTTCCTTCTCCCCTCTTTCTTTCTGGACTATCTCTATATTTTACCATTCATAGGAATATGTAAGTGTATCTATATTGGTTTTATAATAGCATTGAGTACATTGGATACTTTTTTTCCCCATTCTTGAGTTACCTTACTAAGAAGAATATGTTCCAGCTCCATCCATGTAAACATAAAATATGCAAAGTCTCATTTAAACTTAAGACAGGAAACTATAAAAATACTAGAAGGGAGTGCAGGGAAAACACTTGAACACTTCACATGCTGCAAATGCAACAAATGGCTACTACCCAGAATCAACAAGGAACTCAAGAAAATCAACAAGAACAAAAACAGCAAGACAAAAAAACAAACAAACAAAAAAAATACATTAAAATGTGAGTGAAAGACAGGAACAGAATCTTTTCTCATGAGGACAGATGACCGAATAGCTAACAACTCATGAGTAATCACCTGATTATTGGGGAAATGCAAATCAAAACTGCTTTGAGATATAATCGAATCCCAGTGAGAATGGCCCACGTCATAAGATTCCAAAGGAAAAGATGCTGAGGTGGGTGCAGAGAGAATGGAATGTTCACGCTGTTGGTGGAACTTCAAATAGCTATTAACAAAAGAAGCATGGCAAGTCTTCAAAGAACTAAAAGTAGACCTTCCACTTGATCCTGCAATCCTATTACTAGGAGTCTACCCAAAAACAGAAGTTGTTTTATCAGAAGTGTGTGTGGCTCAAAGGAGTAGGGTGCTGGCCCCATATGCCGGAGGTGGCGGGTTCAAACCCAGCCCTGGCCAAAAACTGCAAAAAAAAAAAAAAAAAGTTATTTTATCATAAGAACATCTTCACTCAAAAGTGTATAGCAGCCAAATTTACAATCCCAAAGATGTGGAAGCAACCTAATTGCCCTTCCTCCGATGAATGGATTAATAAAGTATGGCATATGTATGCCACAGAATACTATTCAGCCATAAAAAGTTGGGGATTCCTTTAGTACAGAACACTCTCCCAAGTTAAGTATCACGGGAGCATCGCATATACTCCATACTAATTTGAAACTTACAGATTAACAACAATGAGCACACGTGAGAAGAACTCAAATTCAGGAAGAGGGTGAAAATGTTTGGTAAATTCCCTCTGAACGGGTACAATGTGTGGATGAATGGAGTGTTTCCTACGTGAAGGTCACAACTAGGATTTGACATTTAGAAAGGAGTCTCTGTCCTCCCCATTCACTGGAAAATTAATAAATTCCTCTTTCCTTCCTCTCAAATCTCTTGTCCTCATTCTTCAGCTGCAGTCTCAAAGATAAGAACCAGGCTCATCGTAACACCTTCTCCAACCTGCGGACTCCTCAGGCAATCACAAGGTGTTACATACCTTTTTGAAAATCAGACAATAACAATCTTTTCAATTACCCTGACTCATTACTTTTTGTCATACCTAGTGTGACCATGCCTGGAGGGTACTAGATTTGCCCCATTTCACAGCAAGTTTTCCTATTTAATTACTAAAATTTTCCATTTTTAATAAAGTTATCTTCCTAATAGTTGCAGTAAAATAAGGAATGGTGGGTTTGTTGAACTAAAGTTCTGCCAGGATGTCCTCTGTTAGTTACTGAGAAATGTGTGCAGTGAATAGATTGCTCAATTAAAAATGTATCACAGCTGTGTAGTGATAATCCATCTCTCTTTAGTCAGTTTTTTAAAGTTGAAGTAACTGACACTTCTCTTTCAACTATGCCACACCTCATGTTCACAAGTGAAACAAGGAACTCTCAGTTACAAATAGCAAGACAGCCAAGTCGTCCAGCTTGTTGGAGTAGTGAGAGAGTTGGGCTGCACAGCTACCCTTTCTAGACACTCGTCCAAGCCAATCTGCAATGGTTTCTCCAGTGCTGTGCATGTTTTCAGGTTGCCAGCCAGTGAAAGCCAGTGAGAACAGGAAGAAAAAAATAAAAATAAAATAAAATAAACATCTATTACATGAGTATAAAGTATATGTAGGAAATCGAGGATGAGTGTGTTTCTGTGGAATGAACAGAGAATGTCGTAAGTACTCTTGCCACATTGTTTTGTCAGTTATAAACCTCCACTGTTGCATTGCTTGGACTATTTCTAAAGTTTGTTTTCCTAAAATTGTTAGACAACAATTAGCCCCGCAAAAGTTATTGTGCATGCTAAATATAAAACTCCATGCTAAAATTGTTTCTTGAGAAAGTCTGTATTAAGCATTTAACCTGCAGAGAATCTTTATTGACATTTATCATCCACCGTACGTGTCATACTGATAACTGCTAACCACGTGAAAGCCAAAAGAAAGATGTGTGGGTTTCTACTTTAAAAGTTATTGTTTTAAAAAGCTTGAGCCTAAAAAAATAAATAAGTAAATAAAATCTTGAGCCTGAAAAAGACAGCTAAGAAAAAAATCTAGCCACGTAAGACAGTACTGCATACCATACTGTGAAGCAAGAATTTACATTTAGAACAAATCAGTGACCTTATAAATTAATGTTCTCATTTTTTTTATTCTAATACTCCTTTGCACATAAAGAAATAAAGGGAGAATTATTAGTATGTTATGTTCTTCAGCAAAACCTCACAGTTACACAAAACTCTTAGTATCATTAAGTGCTTAAAATAAAAAATCAATTAAGCAAACTCCAATAATAAATTATTTTTTTATTTGATTTAATGAATCAAACTAATTCTAAAACTTTAGATTTTTTTCTATCAACAGTGAACTCTTAGACATTATATCAAATGTTATCATAAATTGTAAACAAAGGTAGCATTTCAGGATTGAAACTAAAATCATGAATACCTCAATTAACATTACAAATGGTAGATCAAGAAATCTATTAGAGAAATGAACTTAGAATTGATTATAACAGGCACATAATTTACATTGTGACTAAACCAGCATTAATATTTTGCTCATCAAAATAAAAGCTATTGTTGTCAAAATGTATTATATATTTAATAAATATACATATGTAGAGTACTGAGCTATAATATTTTCTTGGAGCTAATATCAAATGCAAAAAAAAAGGAAAAGTTTTTAGCATTGCAAATAGCTTCCTTTCTTGTCTCTTATTAAGAAGCAGACTTTAGAAAATGTGATGAATTACTTTGTAAATCAACCTAAATGTCCAACTAACAGTTTTGAACAATATTGTAAATGAGTCCTCTAATTTAAATGCCATTTTGTTTTTCTAAATTAGTTGTAAATTTTTAATCAACATATTCACTAAGCGTAACATCACAAAATTTCCATTTTTGAAACTGTTAGAATAATTCAATTACTGAAAAAATGTTTGCAAACAAGAACATTTAAATTTATTCCTATAAAAATAAACTAAAAGAGAATAATAGCTTGGTCTGTGGCAAGAACCATTGACTGGAAATCCTATTTTTATATGCATTAATGTATATACTGCCTAACAAAAATGAAACTAAAAACAGTTTTTTACAGCTTTATTTGGCAATGTGTTCAAAGAATAGCGATAAATTATTTGAGATGCTTTGTCTAGAAAAAGTATTTATTGAAAGACAAAATAGTCTATATTATATTTTGACTGAAAAACTAATATTGTAAAATGAGAAGTAGTACGATGGGCAATGTCTACTGGCAGACTTTTCTATGAATTTATCAGGCATCTGAAATTCTACAGGGAATAATTTTTCAAATTAATTTTCTATATTTAGAAAATAGAATTAATCATGTATAATGATTTTAAATTTATTAACCATGAAATAAATAAAACTTTAATTATTTTTTAAAATATTCTTCCAAAAATACCTGTAGCTTAGTGTCATAGACAAATATTCAAATACTTAAAACATGTGCAGAATAATTATTCTGCTTATGTTATAATCAATGTTGAGATAACTTTTTAAAATTTTAGTTTAGCATGCAGATTTTATAACTACTTTATATATCTATTTTAACAGAAATATTTATTGATTTCTCTATGCTTTTGAATTTGTTGGTAGATGCTTGTTCACTGTGGTATCAAACGATCTTGTATTTCTTTGGTATCTGTTTTGACATCTTTTCCATTTCTTATTTTATATTGTTTTTTTTTTTTTCCTTTTTTTCTTAGTTCCTTTATATACTTTACATACTTTCTTAGTACTTTATATACATACTTTGCCAATTTTGCTTATCGTTTTGAAAAAACGTTATTTGTTCTGTTTATTTTTTGTAGTTCTTTAGTTTCAATTTTCTTTATTTCTCTCTTCTGATCTGTCTACCTATCTCTGTATATAATATATGGTTCAATTTTGTTCTTTTTTTTTTTTTTTTTTTCATTTCCCTTCACTGATCCTTATTATTTCTTTCCTTCTGTAAATTTGGGTTCAATTCATTCTTGTTTTTGTAGTGTCTTGAGGTTGTTTATTTGAAATATTTCTAGTTTTTGGACATAGGCATTTATTTCCATAAACTTGTTTTTTTCTTGTCTTCTTTTCTCTTTTCTTTTCTTTTCTTTTTTTTCTTTCTTTCTTTCTTTCTTTCTTTTCTTTTTTTTTTTTTTTTTAAGAGACAGAGTCTCACTTTGTCACTCTCTATAGAGGGCTGTAGCATCACAGCTCACAGCAACCTCCAGCTCTTGGGCTTAAGCAATTCTCTTGCCTCAGCCTCCCTAGTAGCTGGGACTACAGGCACCCACCACAATGCCTGGTTGTTTTTTTTGTTGTTGTTGCAGTTTGGCCGGGGCTGGGTTGGAACCTGCCACCCTCAGTATATGCGGCCAGCGCCCTACTCATTGAGCCACAGGCATCGCCCCATAAACTTGTCTCTTACTGATGATTTTCCTGTGTCCCAGTTTTTGGTATGTTATATCTCTATTTTCACTTGTTTTAAGAAATCTCTAAGTTTAATTCTCTATTAATTCACCTGTTGGTCATTCAGGGACATGTTATTTAATTCCAATGTATTTGTATAGTTTTTAATGTTCTTGCTCTTGATGTCTAGTTTTATTCCATTAAGGTCACATAAGTTCCTTTTTACAATTTATATTTTTAAATGTTTTAAGACTTGCTTTGTGTTTTAACCTATGGTCAATCAAGGAAAATATTCCACGTGCTCATGAGAAGGTATGCATTCTGTAAATTTCTGAAATGTCCTATAAATGTCTGTTAGGTACATATAGTCTAGGATGCAGTATAATATGATCTTCCTTTGTTGCTCTGCTATCTAGATGATTCGTCCAATGCTTAGAGTAAGGTACTGAAGTTCCTAACTATTATTGTATTGATGTTTATCTCTTCCAGTATAGCCACTAAGGAGAACAGTAGGGGATTTCCTCAAAGAACTACAAACAGAAGTGCCATTTAATTCAGCAGTTCTGCTATTGGGAATGTATTCTAAAGAATGGAAAACAGTATGCCAAAGAGACATGTGCTCCCTCATTTTGTTTTGCACATTGTTTACACTAGATAAGTTAGAGAACCAATGCAGGTGTTCAAAAGCAGTTGAATCAATTATAAAAAGTAATGTATGCATCAGGGAACACTATTTAGCCTTAAAAGAATGCAATCCTGTCATTCATGGCAAGATGGATGGAACTGGAAGACATATATGTTAAGTGAAATAAGCCAGAAACAGCAAGTTCAATACTATATGTTTTCACTCATATGTAGGTGGAAGCAAAAAAAAAAGTTGATCATATAGAAGTAAGAAGTAAAATATCGGATTCTAGAGCCTATAAAGGATAGAGGAAATGGAGGGATATGAAAAGATTTGTTATATAATACAAAACTATAGCCATATAGAAGGAATAAATTCCAGTGTTTTATACCACTGTCAGATGAACTTAATTAACAACAACATATCATATAGTTTCAAATAGTTAGAATGAGGTAGGACCAGGTGCGGTGGTTCACGCCTTTAATCCCAGCACTTAGGAAGTCAAGGCGGGTGGATTGCCTGAGCTCACAGGTTGGAGACCAGCCTGAACCAAAGAAACACCTCATCTCTAAAAATAGCCAGGCATTGTGGGAGTGCCTATAGTCCCAGCTACTTCGGAGGCTAAGTCAGGAGAATTGCTTGAGCCCAAGAGTTTGATGTTGCTGTGAGCAGTGACACCACACCACTCTTCTAAGTGTTAGAAAGTGAGACGGTCTTATAAAAGGAAATAAATAGATAGAAGGGGGATATTGAATCCCCTCAACACAAAGAATAATCAATGTTCGTGATGACAGATATGCATCTCACATTGTTCCTATTATCAACATTGAATTTGACTAAAAGGATAATATTCATCTCAATATACTTGGGTATGTCTATGTACCTTAAAGTGAATATAATTTCACCTTATGAAAGGTTGAAATGAATATGTAAGTACCAGTATAGTAATTCAGTTATTAATTTAGCCTAATTCACAATGTAGTGTATTTGATATTAATTACAAAACACCCTGAACTTGACAAATATATTTGTTTTAACAGGTGAATTATTGTTTAAGGCTACTGCAATAAAACTCTCGTAATTGTATGACTTAAACAATAGACATTTATTGTCTCAGTTCTGGAGGCTAAAACACTAAAATTAAGGTTTGATCTGGGTAAAGCTGTCTTTCAAACCTCCAAGAAAGGATTCTTCCTTACCTCTTCCTAGCATCTAATGCAGGGGTCCTCAAACTACGACCCACAGGCTACATGAGGAGGTGTGATTGTATTTGTTGGTGTTTTGTTTTTTTACTTCAAAATAAGGTGTGTGTCATATGCATAGGAATTTGTTCATAGTTTTCTTTCTTCGTTTTTTTTTTTTTTTTTTTTTTTTTTTTTAAACTATACTCTGGCCCTCCAACAGTGTGAAGGACAGGGAACTGCAGTGAACTGGTCCCCTGTATAAAAAGTTTGAGGACCCCTGATAGTGGTTGCTGGCAATTCTGGGCATTTCTTGCCTGGTGGACACATCATTGAGTATCTCCTTCCATCTCAAGTGGCCTTCTTTCTGTGTCTCTGTGTTCATATTTTTCTCTTTTTGTAAGGACACTATTCATTAGGTTAGGTCTCACTCTAAGCCTGTACAACTTCATCATAACATGTTTATATTAGCAAAGGCCCCATTTCCAAATAAAGTTGCATTCACTGGTACCAGGATTTAGAACGTCTATTATCTTTTGGAGGGGATATAATCAACACAGGTCAAGAGATAGCACAAACAGGGAGGAAAAACATACATTGTAGGAAAGGTTGAGAGTATGCAGCCCAAGAAGGAGGATGGAAAAGTAGAAAAGAAATGAATATTCTGGAAAGTCAAGGAAGGAAATCATATGTAAGGTGAGAAAGATGAGAATCAGGATTTGTGCATTCCCCCCCCCCCCCCAGGGTAACAGAGAGTTTTTATTTAAAAAGAACAAAGAGAAAGTTTAGAACATTTCCAAAGAGAGTTGTATTTTATATATACATGAAGAAAACAAATAACGGCAGAATTGTAGAAAACTTTAAAAAATCCATCTTTATTTCAACCCAAGAATGGAAATAGAAAAGTCTTTATAAAAACAGCTCTGTTTGTGCCTTTGCAGAGACTTATGTTCCCATTACCAGTAACTGCAATCTTGGGAATCTGACGTCTAATCAAAGCCAAAGGCAAGTGGTTCTTGCTTTTTGAAAATCCACTTAGTTAACAAGAAATATCTTAAAGACCCAGGGAGTTTTTGTGGCAAATTTAATTGTGCCTCACGAATTTAGAGATGTCTGAAGAGCCATACATGATATCATAGCTTTTCCTTCCCTTGTAAAAGCAAAGATGACAATCACAGCCACAGAACTTAAGGAGTATCCACTAAAAATCTCAAATATATAATAAAATAGGTAGTATACACGCTTGTTGGACTGCAATCCAAATGGTATGCAATTTTTATTCAGAAAAGGCTTCAATTTTATGACCAATGTGACATAAGAAAAATACATTATGCTCATTTAATACACTAATTTGTATGTGCCTATAAACTCAGAAAATGCCATGTCTTACACAGTTTAGGCTGCCTTAACAAAACACCATTAAACTTGTCACTTATAAACAATGGTCATTTATTTCTCACTATTTAGGAGGCTAGTTAGTCCAAGATCAAAACATCTATAGATTTGACGTCTAGTAAGGTCCCAATTTTTCTTTCTGACGTGGTGTCTTCTTACTGTGTCCTTAGATAGTAGAAGCGTAAGGGAACTCTCACCACTGCCTCTTGTAAAAAGACATTAGTATCCTTTTTGAAGGCTCTGGCCTAATAACAGAATCTTCCCCCCAAAATCCTATCTCCTAATACCATCACATTGGGAATTAAGTTTCAACATATTAAATTGGGGGGAACAAACACTCACAACCATAGCACTTAGTACAATTCACATTTTCTGTTTTCACCATGGTTAGGAAATAAAATTACATTCTTCAAAATTCCTTTAAAAATTCAGAAGATAAATATATAGTTTATACATTGATATCAGTTAAATTTTAAGTAGATTATTATAATAAATTTTTCTCTCATGTCAGAGAACTCATGTCACATAAATAAAAATGACATGTTATATATCCCCTAGTGAAAATAAAATCAAATGAAAATAAGTCCTATATAAATACCTGTATTTATATTTCAGCATGTTTTTACCTAAAGCCATATGTATTTGTGTATGTATGCATTTGTGCTTGTGTGCATATTTCAACAAATATTGAGCTTCTTCTTTTTAGAATCCTGCTTGCCTGTAGAGAAGGGGCGTGTTGTTCTCTTATCTCACTATGCAGTAAGCCACCTGCCTGGGAGAAGGCATAGGAAGCCCTCGGTGCTCAGTGGGACTTATAACATGACATGTGGGTGAATCCGTATAAATCAGGGAGGTATCAAGTATCAAATTTATTGGCTGCACGTGTAACTTTGTATTTTCATTACAGTCATCTCCTGTTATCTACTGTTTGACATTCCACAGGTCTAGTTCACCATGATCAGCCATAGCCTGAAATTGGTACAATACAGTACAATAAAATATTTTGAGCAAAAGTATGAGGGAGGGGGATGAGAATAAGAGAGAACATATTTACTTAACTTTTATTATAGTATATTGTTCTAACTTCACTATTTTATTATTAGCTCTTGTTGCCAATCTCTCACTGTGCCAAGCTTATAAATTAAACTTTATTGTAGCCAAATATGTATGGGAAAAAAATGTAGTATATGTAAGACTCTGTGCTAACTGTGCTTTCTGACACCGACCAGGAGTCTTAGACCGTATAACCCACAGTTAAAAGAGACAAGTGTAGTAATAAAAATGACATTTCTTTTTATTCTTCTGAGTCCTGGGTCATTTTCACAGTAGATTATTGCCTTATGCAGCAAAGAAGGGTATAATTTATCCTGCGGGATGCCAATAATAAACACATGTATTTAATGGAATACAAATGCAGATGTATTGACTAATCTACATCAGAAATCTGGAATATCCTGGGTTTCTTTTCTTACCTTCATATTCATGCAACTCATTCAGTCACATGTTGATTTGACCCCCAAAATAGATATTTTATTTAGATTTCATCAATAGTTTCTTCATCCTCACTGTTACAATTTTGGCTTGACAGTCTATTGAAAGTACTTCCTTCCTTGCAATCTTGCCCTTATTCATGTGTTTTACAGACTACTTATAAAACTAAAATGTAATTATGCCACTTTCCTACTTAAAAATGTTTTATTGATGCCTGTCTTAAGTGGAGAAAGTTCAAATCTCCTTGAGTGATATTTGAGGGCTTTCCTGAAGTTTTCCACATTCATCTCCTGCCCATAACTTTTTCTCATCATTCTATTTAGCAGTGCTACTTCGAATTTCTTGATAAAATTATGCTTGCATTTGTTTTTCTCCATTTATTCACCTAATTCATACTTATTGTTCAAAACTGAGGTCAAGATGTTCTCAAGAAGTATGTGCTGCTTCCCAGCTCCCATACACCTCTATAGATGTTTCAAATGCAGCATATATTTTATTCTAATGATCTATTTACATATTTATATTATCTCCCAGGGAAAGGAAAATAGTTGAGCAAAGATCTGCCTTATGCATCTATGTAAGATTCTATTCTAGTTACAAAACATCTAATATCAGAGGTGCTACCTTGCAAATATTTTACAACTGAAATAAACTACATTTTGATTCTTAATTTCGGATTTGGAGACTCATAAATTAAAAACACTCATAATTTTCAAGATGATATGTGTTTACTCCAAAGCAGAATCAATTGGAGTAATTACAGGTTTTTGTTTATTTAACTATCTGACTGCCTGACAAAGCTAGCCTTAAATAAAACTTTTTTTGAGAGAACTTCCTTTACTTTTGAAATGTCATGATGATGAAGCCA
This sequence comes from Loris lydekkerianus, assembly GCA_963574355.1. Lineage (NCBI taxonomy): Eukaryota > Metazoa > Chordata > Mammalia > Primates > Lorisidae > Loris > Loris lydekkerianus. The sequence continues at coordinate 16,151 of CAUYPK010051577.1, read as the reverse complement.
ATAACTTCTCTTAAAACAGGTTATTTCAAGTCTCTATTTAGACTTACTGAACCTTTATTTACTGAAAATTTAGAAGAGGAAAATCTATATTAACCAGAGTGTGTTAATTGTCTAGAATTCCCATGATTCCTTTAAGTGGGACATACACTTATCTATGCCAAACAAGGACTGAGGTGGTACAGTGGAACATGAAAGCCAAACAGAAGCTCAGATTATCAGTTGCAGATGAAACATAATGTTTACAAACACTTTGGATAATGCTGTTACAGATACGTTAGACACAACTGTCCTGGGAAAGGGAAGGAGGCTTATTCTTTGTTTTACACACATATACATACACACAAAAACAATCAAAGGGTCTTAAACAGGTTGGGCAGTAATAGTTCTAACGGTAACATTTAATCAAAGCACACAAACTCCCTTTAAATACTTCTTTAAGATATTTGCAGAAAAATTATACATCCAATTTTGCATGTGTATATATATTATACATATACTTTAAGAATTATGCTTACTAAAAACCCTAAATTTTTAATATTTATCACCCTATTTTCATGCCATGTTTGCAGTAGATGGCAGTTTCCACTATCTTGTGCGTTACATTAAATCACAGGGTATTCATTAAATTTTTCTCCAGTTTTCATGCATAGATGCGCATTCACACACACACACACATGTGCATAGACTCATGTAATTCTAAATTTCCCTTCAAAATCCTCTCACTTCCTAAAATAACATGAACTATTTTAACATCTCTCACAGCTCTTTGCTTTCCCCTTCTGGGACAGCCCAACTACTAAGAATCCTTTTAGGGCAAAGTATCTATTTTAAAGTATACTGTATAGCAAACGCTAACTGGTACCTTTTTAAAAGCTATAAGCATTGTGTTCTCATTAGAAAACAGTTTTAGTTTCCCCAAGAGCATAGTAATCTCAAGGAGGTCTCTCACTTGTCCTCTGGCATGAAAAAAATATTCTCTTAATGATACCAATTAAGAGGTGTGAATGTCATTTCTACGGCTTTGTTCTGTTTCAGGTCAGCAAGTCCAGGACTCAAAACAAAGTCATTACAACCTTGTTGAAGTTTGTAGACTTTTGCAACATTAGATTGGAAAGGCAGGTATTTCAAAATAAGTGCCAATGTTTTATGATATTCTCAATAAGAGATGATTTATACACTATTTTTTATTCATCTTTATGTTCTCTGTATAAAACAAAAGAAGAAAAATGTATGGAAAACGCCTTTCTCATCTCACCTGACATCCTCTTGTCGAGTTAGTATTACCGTATATACTCGAGTATAAGCCGAGATTTTCGGCACAAAATATGTGCCGAAAAACCCGAACTAGGCACAAATTTTGTGCCGGAAAAACTCGTCTTATACTCGAGTATATAGGTACTTGTGAGTTTAACTGTAAGGTGTAACTTTTGTTAAATCTCTGTAAATAAATAACGTAATTTTTACATAGCATACTTTTGATCACCCTTTTAAAAATGACAAGGACAGCCATTCTTCTGTACTTTCCTTTTGACCTTTCATCCAGAAATCTTGATCCCCCCACTCTTTAATGTTCACTTGTGCTCATTCAGCAATAATTTGTCACTTCTACCTGGATCAGCTTGTGTCTTAACTGCCATTCAAAACCTGTTCAGCTCAATGAGGCAGCAAAAGTCTTTGACTCTGGAGTATTCGTTCTGGCTAGAGTTCCAAAGTGAAGTATGGAAGGAAGGAGGTATGTTCATTTTGCTGGTGGGATTTCTATCCTGCAGAAGCAATAAAAACTTTGCCATCCTGCAGCAAAAGGCCATGGTTCCCACGCACATAAAATTCATGTTTCTAGAGTTGGACAAAAATACTGAAGTGTAAATGTTTACAATAAATTTATTTAATGTTCTTTACCTAAGCTAATTTTACGGCACATAGTTTACATAATTTTACAATGAATTTACTTAATTTGTTTTACATAAGCTGATTTTATAAAACATAGTTTAGTTAGATAATACTATATGTTTATTTTTGCACAGCAATTAAATGTTTTTATTTATTTATTTATTTTTAAGGACACAGTAAAGCTAAAACAAAACAGCATTTGGATTTTTATTTACCCTAGGTAATATTAGTATAAGCGGTATTGATTATGTTAGGTCAAAAAAACTCTTACAAAGAGTTCAAGATCAACTTACTTTCCCAGCAGACTTGAACTATGTAATCAGTTTTCTAAAGCAGTTTTAAAATTCAATAGTTTGAATCTTTTTTTTTTTTTTTTTAGTTTGAATCTTAACACTTTTTAATATATTGGGTTATCATTCCTACTTTGCATATGACCAATCTGAAGCCCATAAGCTTTACATGATTTTCCAAGATCACCAGGAAATAAACAAACAATTCTGAGGCCCAATAAACATCAGAGGCATTATGTTTAGGTTCATTGTTAGACTAAAAATATAAATGATATATTTTCCAGGGAGTGGGCTAAATGTGATCAAATTCTTCTCTTTTAATAATTTTTCAATATTCTTCCAAGACGCCACAATAATCAAGCCAGATCAAATTTCAGTAGGGAGGTTATATTGATTATTTTGAACAGAACTATTCTGGAGTATATGTGCATGTCCTGATTTATTCAGTTTTTTCATCATTAAAATTGATGCAGGTTGGGTGGCACCCCAGCCAGCTCCTTGGAGCTGAGAGAAGGACTTACCATCTCAGCCCTGAGGGTGTTGGTGCAGCAGCAGTGGCAGAGAAACCAGTGGGTTGGAGGGTAAAGGGGTGGGGGCCTGCAGGGGCCTCCAGTGGCCAGAGGGGCTGGACAACTGCTGAGGGGACACCTCCTGGTTGCCACCTCCGGGAGCACCGTAGCATCTCCCCTTTGGCCTCTGTCTCCCTCCCCCAGCACTTGAGGCTGAACTGGGAACCCCCCATTTTCCAGGCCTGGCCAATCTCATGTTAAGTTTTCTAGGCCTGGGAACCAATCCATTCACTTGTTAGGCTATATATTCACCTCTAGACAAAAGACCCAGGAGGTGATTTTTTCTGACTTGAGTTTTCCCTTCTGCCAGAAGCTCTGGTTCTTTCTCTGTGATACAGAAATTTCATCTTCAGTAGGTTCTTGGTCTCAGTGATTTGAAGAATAAATCCATGGACCACAGATCAGTGGTAAGACAGGATGTACTTACAGAAAAGAATACAAAAACACCAAAGCTCCTGCCAGGTAGAGAAAACCCAAGTCAGGAGAGAAAAGCTCTCTCTATCTATCTCCATCTCTATCCCCAGACTCTTTGTCTAGGGGCATATACAAATGCATGGGTTCCTTGTATATGAGGCCAGGAAATGAATGGACACAGTCCCTTCCGCTGGGGCAGGGTGAATGAATATATTAATGAATGGACACAGTTCCTTCCGCTGGGGAGAGGTGGATGAATGTATTAATGAATGGACACAGTCCATTCATGGAATTGAGGCCTAGGAAACTTACATGAAATTGACCTAAGGCATAGGAAATGGGGGTTCATATTCAGTCTCAAGTGCAAAGGGAAGGAGACACCAAGGCAACAGTGTGTCTCTAGCAGTTGTCCACCCCTTTGGCTATTGGAGCCTCCGGTAGGGCTGGGAAGACCCCCGCCCCCTTGTCTACCCTCCAGCCCGCTGGTTCCCCTGCCAGCTGCCGCCACACCACCACCACCAGATGGAGGTGGCACCTGTCCTGTATCATCTGTATTCTTTTCTGTAAAATAAATTCTGTCTTAACCACTGATCTGTGTGGTCCATGGATTCATTCTTTGAATCCCTGAGACCAAAGACCTACTGAAGAAGAAATTCCAGTATCAAAATCACTTTTCTTAATAAAGTAAAGCATAGGCATAGTAAAAATGTATATTTTATAATACAAAGTAAAGTTTTGTCTTTGGCACAAAGGTATCAAGTCCACTTTTCTGTAGGTGATCAGGCCTAAAAATTTCTATGTCTTTCTGTCATTAGATGTACAAAATTATATCCACATGTGTGCGTATATGTATATAAGCACACTCACAAGAATATGTGCATATATATATATATATATATATATTTGTTATCTGCATATCTACTCATGTACTTTGATTATTTTCTCTTCAAGCAATCATACATCTTAAAGAACTCTCGATATGGGCACGTATAATTTTATCTTATTTTTTCTAATGATAACCTAGTATTCTATTGTCTTTAAAACATTTTATATAGCAATTGATTACCCTACTAGTAATCACCTACTAGTGATTTATTTAGATGTTACACTTACATGCATATAACGCTATTATATTTCTGGAAGTAAAACTTACCAACTAATGACTAAGTGTATTTTGTATTTTGGTAGATATTATCATTGTCCTATATAAAGTTTGTTGTAATTTACACAATCACTAGACTGAAAAAGTGACTATTTCATTTCAAACTTGCCAATATTTATCGTTATCAAATCTCATGTTTTCACTCATCTGAAACTGTTAGATGTGGATGTAACTTTGATTTCCCTCGAACCTTTACTTAGATTAGCCTACTGTTGACAGAAAGCCTTGTCAGTAGTATAAATGATTGATTGACACATGTTTTGTATGTATATGAATACTGTATGTATGTACAGTATTCTTTCATTTCTTACATTCAAAGAAAAACTTAAGAAATGAAAATATATTATTAAGTGGAGGTGGAACATCAGAAAGTTCACATTGAGTAAGATGAGAGGTAGGAAGGGGAAGGGTTGGTCCTGCTGTGTCAGGGTCGCAGAGGTGTGAAAGGGAATCCACACAGTTCACATCCATGGTCAGTGGTCAGCTGTATGTATACTCAGATTATGTGAACTACCTAATTAGTAGTTTTTTTCACATGTATTCAATAATGAACAGATTTGACAGTAATACATTAATTCCCTGATCATTATTGACCCATATTTCTTTAATGTTTCTGATGCTTGGGGTACGTTAGACTATTAGGAACTTTTGTAGTTTCTTTACTGGCCTTGACCTATTTGTAAATCTTGGGGCTCGTTTCTTGCCTTACATGCGCCATCAATGACTAAGCACCATTCATTTCTTTGTATTTGTTGTTTCTTCTTCCAGCTAAAGCATTTCCACATACACAGAGACCAAGGAGAACAGCCCTGCTGGATGCAGGCCCCTGCTCAGCAGTTAGTTTGCTGGGATCTGACTTCACATTTCACCTTTCAGATTACTCTCAAGAAATGAGTTCAGAAACCCTCCAACGAGTTTCGATGTCCCTATTCTACCACAGCATTTACCATACTGTTATTGATATTTTCTGCTTAACTATTTTTTTGATACTGTTATTGATATTTTCTGCTTAACTATTTTTTTCACTTTTAGGAATTTTAGAAAGGAAGGCAGAAAATGCTTCTGTAACACCAGCACTTAGCACAACGCTTGGTACATTCAGTAGATGGTTGCTACTCTCAGCAAAATCATCATTGGATTAAATACATTATAAAATTTTCTTATACATATTGAGCAATTTAAAAAACTGGAGTATTGAACCTAAATTATTTTATTTCTTCATTCAAATATATATGCCTATATTCATTCCATAACATAATCATATGTCATAAATTTGACATTAAAAATAAAACTAATGAATACCACCAACACTAAAGTATTGAGGAAATTTTTTTTTAATGTACTACATTCTTTGCATGCATTTTGCATTAATTCTTACAAAAATGCAGTGAAGGGTATGATACGCATTATAGAGGTATTTATAAATGAAAGTGAAATTAAGAGAGCTTAAATATTATGTCAATATTATAGATCTCTCAGATATCAGAATCTGGAAAAGTGAATTCCAGAGGTCATTGTTTCTAATATTTAAATATTTATCTATCTCAATAAAAAGACATTACTTTTATTTGTGAATAACGAACAGAAACTCAGTTATGTGTAATATAATTGGTAAAATATTTCCCATTACATGCATTCCATCTATAATATTTTTATATTTTCTTTTTCTTCATTTATTGAACCAATGTTATGATTTATTTTTTAACTTTGCAAATGCATTCAAATGCAACAATTAATTTTGGAGTTTTGATAATTTATTTAATTCCTGAAGTAAAACTTTATTGGTGATAATTTATTAAACTTTCCATATGCTACTGAATTATATTTGTTACTATTTTGTGCAAGGTTTCTCTGTGTTCATGAAATTTTATTTTTAAATTTTATTTAAATTACAAAATTTCATTTTGTAAAAATGAGTTGATGAGTTGAGAAGTATCTCCTTTTCAATTTCCTGAAAGAATGTATAAAATTTGGTATTATTTTCTTTTAAAACATAAAAATATGAATATAAACATAAAATGATACTTTAAGTTTGCTGTAGGTTCATGTCTCCCTGGTTACTTCTGTTAAATACACCCATATACCCTGTAAGTAATGCCACAGACAACAAAGGGAGAACTCAGAAAAGTTGGATAAAGTTCGATAGGTTAGAGACTACAGGACTAAAAGAACAGCATAGCCTTGGGATATCTTCTGAATCACCAGTGAACAGAAAAATGGGAATCAAGCCTGATGTTTCTCAGCCCCAAAGTAGGAAGATAATGTAGTAATGTAAGTTCATCATTCACTTACATCAAACTGGACTCGGTCAACAATAGCAGGTGAACTGGAAAGAGGGATAGATGCATCAAAATACATCTGACAAATATCAACAGGGGAAGCACCATCTTTCCCCACAGACTTGAGACTCCCCTCCCTGCCAGAAAAACACCAGGCATCTGGGCATCATCAGCAAGTGGGATCTCACCAAAATGAGCCAGCTGTTCCCTATAGGCAAGGGAGCCCCATTGATGTTGGAATTTCTTCTTCAGTAGGTGTTTGGTCTCAGGAAATGGAAGAATGAATTCATGGACCACAGATCAGTGGTAAGACAGGATTTATTTTACAGAAAAGAATACAGAGAAAGCAACAGAGCTTCTGGAAGAGGGAAAGACTTAAAGTCAGAAAATCTCCTCTCTGCTTGGGTTCTTTGTCTAGGGATACATGGAGTCCTGGGGGTCCTGTGTAGTTTATACATTAGGCCAGGAATTGGTAACAAATGAATGGATACAGTCCCTTCCACTGGGGCAAGGTGAATGAGCCTGTTATGAATGGATACAGTCCTTTGATGAAATTGTCCAGGTCAAGGAAATGTTTATAGGTGGGTAGTGCAGCCACAGGAGGGCTTTCTAGGTTCAATGGTGGCTCTGGGGATAGCACTGGCAGCCGGGAAGGCTGTGCCGTGGTCTCCCTAGACTAACTAGGGACCCTCGGGCTTCCACTGCTTGTGCCCTCACTAGATTCTCCAGCTCTGCCTTCCCTAGTCCACTGCACCAACACTGCCCCAGCAGAGATGGAGAAGGTGTGGCGTGTCCTCCCTCGGGCTGTGCCCACCCTGTATCATCATCACAGGAAACTCAATGTAGAAACACTATTTGCCCTTGTGGGCCTAAATCTCTCCTGTGTTCCCCAGAGATACTGGGTAGCCAGGAGCCACTGGCAAAAGGGATCTCACCAAGAGAGTAGTACAGCTGAGGAAGTGGTTTTTACCCTCAAAGCCCAGACACTAATCATGGCCCAGGTCCAGGCCCAGGGTTTATTCCTTTTTGTCCTCTTGGGAGAAAATAGTGGTGACGAGTGGGAGCCAGTAGAACCAAATATCCCAAGCAGACAAAACTGCCCTGCAAAGGCTCTAAAAATAAATGGTCATTGGGCCCACAAGGACAAATGTAAATCAGAACCTGTGCTGTAAACTTAATCGAGGTGCTAACCTGGCAAAATAGAAGATTGACTGAGATCCCAAGTCTTCCAGCAAAGTAGTTAAAATGTCCACAATACAATTAAAAAATCACCCATCATGCCACAAATCAAGAAAAATCACAACCTGCAGAGGGGGGAGGCCTTCACATACCACCACCACCAAGATTAATTAGGTATTAATTGTCTACCTAGGATTTTAAAGCAACAGTAATTAAAAAAGGCTTCAACAATTAATCACATATTCTCTTGAAACAAATGAAAAAGCATAAACACCAGTAAAAAAATTAGACAGTATGTAAAAGAACAAATGGAAACTATATACAAAAATATATAGATAATAATACATAGGAAAATATCTTGATGGGAGTGCTTGGTAGTATAGAGGAAATAATAGAGTGTGGAATTATTGCATGTGAAGAAAGATCAATAGAATTGACCCAATACGAACAATGGAGATAAAAACATTAGAAGAAAAATACAGAGCAAGGACTTGTGCAAAAATAATTGATTATAGTGCCCAAGCACATAAATCACATGACTAGTCTCTTTAGCAAATGGCTGTCCATTGGCTCTGTTTCCAGAGAATTCTATCTGGATTAGTGGAATATTTTTCAAATCAAACACTAGCTCCTTTTTGCTTAGTAAGCCCTTGTTTAACATACCTGTTTCATCTCAAAATTTACTATGAGCAATCATGCTGCATTTTTCAAACTTTGCTTAAAAATCTCTACTAACATCCTGGTTTATCACAATTTCTACTTTTGACTCAAGAGCAATACACAATTAAGCCACATCTCCCACCATTTTATAATACGGATTTCCGCAGTGTCCAATAACAGGTTCCCCTCTGCCTTCTAAGGCATCACCAGATACACCTTTGAAGTTCGTATTTGTACCAACATTCTTTTCATGATAATATACGTATTCTCTAAGATGAGAGAACATTCTCTGTAGCTCTCTTCATTTCTTTTTGAGCCCGTACAAGAACCACTTTTAATCTATATTTTTGCCAACAGTCCTTTTGTGGGAACCTGCCTTTTTTTCTTTTAATCAAGCTTCTCAAAACTTTTCTAACTTCTATCCATTATCCAGTTCCAAAGCCTACTTCCTCATTTTTAGGTATTGTTTGTAGAAGCATTCTACTTCTCCTCACAAAATTTTGTATTACTTTGTTGGGGCTGTCACAGTGAAGTACCACACTGGGACGTCAGCAGCGCTGAGCTCTCTCTTTTACTCCCTTGCCTCTTCTGGTGGTTGCTGGCAAACGTGGCTTGCAGGTGTTAACACTGCAACCTTTGCCTCCAAAGTCACATGGTATTCTCCCGGTGGTTTTTCCTCTGTGATTGTGTTTTCTCTTTTCATAAAGGCATCAATCACTGGATTAGGACCTACATTAACCCAGTAGGATCTCACATTCACTTAAAATTAGTTATGTCAACAAAGACCAAATATCCAAACATGGTCACAATTGGTGGACATGTGTTTCAAACACTATCAAATCCAGTATACTATTTTTCTCTTCATGCATTTAAAATTTATTTAATTATTGAAACAAATTGTAGCACCATCTTATACGTAAGGCATTATTATTTAAAAGTAGTGAAGGTAAAGAAAATTAAACGCTAATAAGGCCTTTATGCTGCCCTTCAAGTGTTAATGTTATAAAGGAAGAATTTTTGAAGCACTCTGGAATTGGGATATGTTTTCATGGGAATCTTTTGATTCTTAATTTCTTTAATAGATGTATGGCTTATTAGATGCCTTCTTCTTTCTCAAATTAGTTTTGCTAAATTATATTATTTGAGGAATTTTTATGTTTCATCAAAGTAATCCAATTTTTCTATCATAGAGCTTTACTTACTTTTTAATATTTAAGTGGCCAGTATTGATAGTCTCTCTTTTATTCCTTCCTTATTTTGATAACTTGTGTTTCTTTTCTTTGCCTACCTCTTGATTAATCTTTCTCTTGGCTTAGCAATTTTTAAGCCTAAGAAGAACAAACTTTCCTTTGTTATTTTTTATACTTGTCTTTTATTTCAATGATTTCTATTTATACCTTTATTTTTTTCCTGGCTATTATTTTTAATTTAATTTGTTATTACTTTTTGATCTTATTGGGTAGAAATTTTTATAGTTGTTTTCAAAATTCATTCTTTCTAATACAGACATTTCAGTTTACAGTTATGCCTCTAAGCACTGCTTATCCTCTGTATTACAAATTTAGGAATTTTGAGTTCTCTTTATTTATTTTGCAATATTTAAAAATATTTGGGGAATTTTGCTTTGATGTATGTGTTCCTCACTAATATATCATATAATTCTCAAACATTTAAGAATTTTCTATTTCTTGTTTTATTGATTTCTAAGTTAATACTATTTGGGTCAAGTAAAATATTGGGCATAATTTTTTATATTTTGAAACATGTTGAACTTTTTTTGATGAACCAAGATTTTTTTTTCTTTTTCTGTGTGTATTTATAAATACTGCACATTTGCAATTATTGGATATATTAATAGTATTCTGTAAATGTCAATGAAGTTAAGTATGTTGATAGTATTGTGCTGATCTACAATATGCATAGTAGATCTACAATATGCATAGTAGCTTTTGCCTACTTATTAGATTAGTTACTGGGAGAAAGATATTAAATTCTCAAATTTAATGATTTTTCCATTCTTCTTTTTAATGTTGTTAGCTTTTTTCAAGTATTTTTAAATTCTACTGTTGGGTGCATATGTATTTAGAACTACTACATCTTTCTAATGATTGGCCCTTTGATATTATGAAGTGCTTTTTTTTTTATTTCTTGCCTCTCTATTTTTGTAATATAGGTATTGAGCTTTTTTTGCTTACTATTGGTGTGGTATCTCCATTTGCTTTTAACTTAATTATCTCTCTAATTTTAATACCTATATATACGGAAATTGTCCCACCTCCAAAGTCATAGATTACCCAGTGCCTCCTACTTCAGGGACTCTCTCCCCTCCACCTGGGCTAGAACTACTATGACCCCCAGCGCTGTTTGACCCTGCTCATCCCTGCTCCTTTGCTCTCAGCTTAGTTGAACCTGCCCTTCACAGTAAGAAGTCCTCATAGAGATTTTTGGCTCCCCTCCCCAACTATTTGAAGCTACTTCCATTCAAATGCCCTGCCCTGGAGATTGCTGGTCTGAACCCTGTTCTCCACTTACTGGGTTCACTAGTAACACCCTGCTAAGACTCTTGCTGGTGCCAGATGGGGGGAAATTGATCATGACCTTCACCTTCTAAGTTTCCTTTCCCTCAATGATTTGTTGCTTTTTAAAATTTTGACCGAAGGCATTTGTTTACTGTGAGGTGGCAACAAGTCCAGTACCAGTTAATTGTCATAGAATCAGAGGTTTATAATTGTCGTGGTTATTATATAGGTCAGGCTTTTGGCTGAGAGCTTGTGTCTAATTGTTATGGTTGTTGCTTCATTTCGTATTTTCAATCTTGTATTGCACGTGGGAAAACAGCTTTGACTCTCAGTAAGGTCTTTGACATCTTGCTCTCCTCCAGGGGGCGCCAAAACATAAGTCTGCCTGTACAGTGCGCCTGTGTCTCTGAGGTTCTGCTCACCATGAAGAGATTTCACAGAAAATCTTACAAAGAGATGCCTTAATTTTCTTTAATTACAGTAGATACCTTCATGTTAATCAGAACTCACTCTCGTTAAGGGAGTATTTGCTCACAAAGATGGGTGTCTGGTCAAAGTCACATCTGTAAAGATGGTCAATAGCTTCAGAGGTGTTTCAAGGACTCAGGACTTGAGAAAAAAATGTTGAATCTTTGAAGATAACAGTGGAAAATCCATTATTTGATCAGGTTCTTCAAACAAACTCTGGCAATGGTTTTAATAGGGTTATTTGAATGTTTCCTATGTAATAAAAGGATAAGAAGGCCATAAATATGGTGAGTACCCTATATTTTATGTAGGACTATTTAAGTTCAGGGTGTTTGCTCATAATCATTTTTGACTTTAACTTACTTTCATTGGCTGAAATTCACTTTAAATTTTTAAAACTTCAAACTACTTTGCATTTTCCCTTTCCGTTTATTCATATAGTACATCTTTGGTTATTTGTTTTAGTTTTTATATCTTAATCTCACTCCCAAACTCTGGCTCTATGATTCTGTTCATCCCATCTGATTTTGATTGTGAAGAGAAGTAAAACTTCAAATTATAAAAACATTGTGATAAAAACGGAAGCCTACTCAAAAGTGAATAGTAACTTATTTTTTTTTTCCTAAAGTCATATCCTAACTTGTCTCTCCAATACAAATTTCACTTTTTAAAAATTTATCCTTTGTATTTTGCCCATGCATTATTTCTAGATATAGTCATATTTAAGTCTCTTCCTTACATCAAATCTAACAGTGACTGACCATGACATAAATTTCAAAAATGAATTTCTGAGCAAGGCATAATGGACACCCTGTATATCCATTAACCTCACTCTAACCTGCTCTTCTCTACACACCTTGTGCTCCAGGCATTCCATGAAGTATGTTAAATTCCACAATGATCTATTTTCTCTTAACTCAACTTTTTTATTCATACTGCCCCTCAGGCTTACATTCTACCTCCAACCATATGCATTTATAAAGTGCTTACTTCCCTTTTTGTTACTTTTTAAAAAGTGTCACCTTCTTTATGACTTTATTAACACTCCCTTTTCCCTCAAGAAGTTCATCCCTCCCTCTTTTTCAGTTCTTAATCTGCATTCTCTAGGCATTTCTACTGTAATAAAGCATAGAAGTTATTTGTGTAATTTATGTCTATATGTCCCCATATAGTGTGCTGTTCTTATCTCTTTATGGGCAAAGTCCCCTATTACTCTAAAATTCTCAAAGTCCAGAACTTGGTTTTATTCTTTTTTATGTCCCAAATACTTTTCCAAATGACCTAGATGTGGTGAAGAAAGACAAAAAAAAGAAAGAAAGAAAATATGAAAACATTCCTGTTCATACATAAACATACTAATAGAGGGTCACTGCACTACCTAAAGCCCCATTTTAATGTACTACTAATGAATAAAAACTCAAGAAAAATATATTATTTCTTAAATCATGGTTTTGTTCCCGGACATAAAAAGAAATATTGGGGGGGAGGGAGATATATGCAGGTATATTGAGAAAACAATAGCAATGTCTCTGAAGATGATTTCCTTCCCAAATCAACACTAGAACAGAGACATGGCTTCAATGGACTATTTTTCAGAGAGACAAACACCCTTGGCTGATCTACTTGATCCTACTATGCAAAACTGTTCTCCAGAATCTCAGCGAATTGACACATTCTTCACATGTACATGTCTAAATTTAGATTTCTAAGCACATGTTCTTTGATTTTTTGTTGTCATTGTTGTTTCTCAGGAAAAAAGAATAGGTATTACAGAGCACCTCCTGGCCCATTCTACAGATAGTATCACTGTGTGTAAAGAGGGCCTGTTCTCTGTGTTGGGGTACTCTCAGTCCCACATGCAGCCCACTGGCCCAGACTTGCTTCTGACCACTGGAATCTTAGCAAAACTGCACAAAGTACAATTATGCTCAACCTAGACTGTGTAATTAGTTAAGAAAATAATGTAGTATGCTCCATCCCTGCTTACAAGCTTCCCCCAGTAAAATGTTTTATCTGTACCATGAGACACCAGTATTGTCTTTCAGTTTCAGCCTCAGAAGACACCTGACACCAACATAGGTGACATCCATCATGTTGTTATTTTGTTTGTTGTTTATTCATATTTTATAGAGTATTCTACTGGGCTATCTCATCCCTCAGGGAGAATAACAAGTATTTTAGTAATCTGTAACACCAGGTTGGGTTGAGTGCCAACAAAGGCCCTCAGAGCCTTAGCCACCATCATTACCAGGTAGATGTTCTCCACTGGACTCAGAGACAATCTTTCCTACTCCTCTGGTCTACTGTCAGAACAAAGGGACCCTTGCTTTCAAGTCTTGATGCTCAAAAGTACATTCTAATTCATTGGTAATAGAGTTTGCCTCCAAGGAAGACATACTCAATATAATACAGTAGTCATCATAATAAATAGACAGGTTATATAAATATTTACAGTCTCCAGTGATTTTCTTAATGGTCTGAATTTCAAATGGTGTTGGTGGCCATAGATCCTGCTGCCCAGATATTTATTAAATATTTATTAAAGCGTACCTTTCCACAGACCCATAGATCAAAAATAACGGCCTAATTCCAAAGTCAAACTACTGGGCCTATAGGAATATACGAGGAATGACACACCCAGATGTTACAATTTGCTCATGAACTTAAACTGTATGTTACTTAAAGAAAAGTTGAACTATTAATATCAACTATGTTTATGTTTTGTACTATTTCATATTGGTACATATAAAAGCTATATGGCATACCTCCTGGAGGTGGGACCCAACTAAAACAGGGACTTTACCTAACAAATGAAAACATTGTAACTAATCATTTGTAGCATCATATTAATCTCAAATAAGTAAAATAAAATAAAATAGAAAAAAGACCCTCCCCCCTAAGTTGCATAGCTGAAAGGGTTTTATTATTTGGTAACTATACCAGCATCCCCCAAAGGGGACATTTATAGGTCCAGTCAACCTTGTAAAGTTACTATAAATGTGTGATTCTTTACCTTGGCTGAACTTCGGGGGGGTATAGAAGAAATTAAGGACTGTCTTAGTCAGTTTGAGCTAATGAAGTTTCATGGACTGGTTGGGTTATAGAAAAAAGGTATTTATCTCCTCCTAGTTCTTGAGACTGGAAGAAAGACCAGGTGCCAACATGGCAGGGTGTGGGCCCTCTGCAGGGTGTTCACTACTGAGTGTGAAGGCAGAGAGGGGAAGCAAGCTTTCCAGGACTTGTATAAAGACTCCAGTCTCATGGATGAGGGCTCCACCTTAACGACCTCATCTAATCATAATACTTCCCAATGGCCCCATCTCATACTACCACCACATTAGAGGGTGGGCTGTTAGCAGATGCATTCTGGGAAACACAGGAATGTAGTCCATCACTGACTGTACTTTTAAGAATCTAGATTTTGGTCAAAATGTTTGTGAGATCTTTCAGATCTACCCACAATCAAAAACATAAAAACTTTACCCAACAGGCTTCAAGGTGGAAAACTGCCCTCCTCACACCACACTTGGTGCACAGCCAGCACATTGCAGTCTCTGAAGGGGGACTCAGTCTCCCCTGGCGAGCGAGATGTTCTCACATACAGCTATTTGCCTAGGCCTGGTGTCTCCATTTAAAGCCTTCTTTGTCAGGGATCTTCAGCCAAGATTATTTTCAGGTACATCTAAGGAGGCCTCTTTACTGGGGAATAGGGCTCCTTGAGGTCACTTTTGTCCACTTGGACTCAGTACTTAGTACTTTTCCAATGCTATTCCTTCCTTATTTCTCCCCTTACTGGCCCTCAGGTTAATAAAACTACAAGAAAGTTTTGTTTGGCTCTGCACCCATAGCTCAATGGGTAGAGTGCTGGCCACATACACCAGGGGCTGGCAGGTTCAAACCCAGCCCAGGCTTGCCAAACAACAATGACAAGTACCACAAAAAAATCGGTGGGCATTGTGGCAGGCACCTGTAGTCACAGCTATTTGAGAGGCTGAGGCAAGAGAATTGCTTAAGCCCAAGAGTTTGAGGTTGCTGTGAGCTGTAATGACATGGCATTCTACCAAGGGTGACATAGTGAGACTGTCAAAAAAAAAAAAAAAAGAAAGAAAGAAAAGAAAAGAAAAGAAAGTTTTGTTTATGACTCCCATGTGCCCAAGATAAGCAAAGCTGGACAGCAGGTGAAAAGGTAAGGAAGGTTTTGCTCAGTAATGATATTGCATTAGGCACATGGGTCCAAAGTGAACTGAACTCAACTTCACTGAAACAATAGGCTAGAGACATTTTAAAGGCTGAAGTTTACCAAGGAAAAGGCACTGAAGGAATTAAAAGGGCTCATCCATGTGACTAGGACATTTGTTAACTGGTGTTCCTCCGAAAGGGAGTAAAAAAGAAGACTTCTCTTATTTTTATGACAGAAGCCAATGATGGCACAACATGAAGCAAGGGCCCTGTTCTGAAGTTACATGTTGTCCTCAAAGAGAAAGACCAAGTTATTTTCCTGGATGTTTGCTTTCAAAGAGATGGCCCTCCTCATAAAATAATTTCCCAGACGGATTTCTTCAAGGGTTTTTCCTGCACTATCCTCTAGTATTTTTATAGTTTCATGTCTTAAGTTTAAATCTTTTATCCAGTGAGAGTCTATCTTGGTTAATGGTGAAAGGTGTGGGTCCAGTTTTAGTCTTCTGCAGGTTGCCAGCCAATTCACCCAGCACCATTTGTTA
>CAUYPK010051576.1:0-16135 GCA_963574355.1 Loris lydekkerianus | reverse complement strand
CGCCCGATCCTTGCTCTGGGACCCTGAGGGCAAAGCTTGCCGGAGCAGTTTTTCCACACAATGGCTTTCACTTAGCCCAGCTCAGTGGCTCCTTTTGGGGTCCCAGGCAATTTCCAAAGTTCTCCACACTTTTGCTCAAGCTCTCCCCAATGCAGCTCAACTGAGCGCCAAGTCCAAGAACACCAAAAAAGTTCACAGGTAAGGCCTTTCCTGTTTGCAGTCTCACTGCTGCTTGTACTCACGGTTGCCGGTGTCATTAGGTTGATCGAACACACGCAGCCACTTGCCAGTTTTCCACTGTTTTTGTCTTCCTCCTGGGGTCCAGAAGTCCCTTGCTTGCTCTCTGTATCCTCAAAGGGATGATCATAGGCAGGTCCCACCGGCCAGAGATGTCTGGAGTCTTGTCTCCCCAGATTCGCCAAGCCCAGTTACAGGGAAGCTGTTACTCAGCCGCCATCTTTAACCCACTCCCAGAAAGTTATTTCTTGACTTCTGAAAAAAAGAACATAGACAGAATCAACAATATTTTGAACAAAATAGTTTTGACATGTACCCTTGTATTGTGTACAATAGGTGAGGTGCCACAAAATACCCTCCCTCCTCCCAGCCTCTCCCCCCTCCTATTATGAAACCAATATATAATCACCTGCACTTTCATACAAATGGTAAAACACAACTATAGTCAATCTTATTATTATTTTTTTTTAGAGACAGAGTCTCACTTTGTCACCTTCAGTAGAGTGCCATGGCTCACAGCTCACAGCAACCTCTAGCTCTTGGGCTTAGGTGATTCTCTTGCCTCAGCCTCCCAAGTAGCTAGGACTACAGGTGCCCGCAACAACACTGGCTATTTTTGTTCTTGTTGTTGAAGTTTGGCTGGGGCCGGGTTTGAACCCAAAACCCTTGGTATATGGGGCTGGCACCCTACTCACTGAGCCACAGGTGCCGCCAGTCAAGCGCATTTTTTAAAATGAGAA
Source organism: Loris lydekkerianus (assembly GCA_963574355.1). Classification (NCBI taxonomy): domain Eukaryota; kingdom Metazoa; phylum Chordata; class Mammalia; order Primates; family Lorisidae; genus Loris; species Loris lydekkerianus. The sequence continues at coordinate 15,158 of CAUYPK010051576.1, read as the reverse complement.
CACTTTCTTCTTGGGCATACCTAGAGCTTATGACTAGCAAACCTGGCCATTTATGCCCAGCACAGAATTCTTCTAATGGGAAATTCTTATACAAGAACTCTCAGTTAGATGAGACTTTGTCAGATATGCCTTGAAGTATGAGGACCTCCCAGCTCAGTCCTGCTCTATCTCCCTTTTATTTTTCACAGATGCTCACCAATAAACTTCATGCACTCCTACATCTCTGTAGGAGTCTTATTCCCAGCATCTGATTCCTGGAGGACCCAAGTGACTCTAACATCTATTAAGCAATCTCACAGGGAACTGATATATTTACTTAACCTCCCCTACCACCACCCCTATGCCTATACAAACACATACATCATCAGCTGGGGTGTTTGCACGGAAAAGAAGTGAGAAATTGAAAAAAGAATCTTTTCATACTGATTATTATACTCAGCCAATTCATGATAAGAAATGGGTAAGTGCTTCCTCTCACCCAGAATTATTGAAACATTTTTGATAGGCCAGATGGTTCACAAAGTGAAACCTCCAGGGAGCCTATAATCAAGTCTTGGTGCACAAAGGCAATAAATGGAAGACAACATTCTTCCTGAGTCATGGACTCTTTGCATACAGCGCCATGCTGGTTTTTCTGTGTAATTCTCAGCCCTTTCCAGCAAACTCCCAAGAAACTTCAGGATCTGGGTCATTACTGTCTCTCAGGACAATATCTTAATGTCTTTAATTACAAAAGAGACCCTTCCACATGAATGAAGAGTCCAGGAAATTCTTTGTCCTCCCTGTTTGTCCCTATTGTTTATCATTCACAGTCTTATTCAAAATAGGCTTCCAGTTTGGGAACAAAAAAAGGGGGCTTCTAGGTCTAAATGATTGTGGAGACTCAAGCTATCTATAGCTGTTATAAAGTGGTTCTGACAGGACATTAACCTGTACATTTTACTCTTCATTGTTCCATTGAATTTTACCTGACATCCTCTTCCCCCAAGCCAAGATGCTAGACATGAGTCACCCATAGCTTTAGTGAAAGTTGTCAGAATGTAACCAGAGAACAAAGGTGTCAAAGTCTTGGCTCTTGAGTTTTTCAAAAGCCAGAGGTTCAGGTGTAAGACAGAGAAGATTTGGCAGCATCTGTAACCTAGTTTTCTTCTCTTGCCCCAGATAACGCAGACTGGAGTGGCAAGAGGGAGAAACCACAGAGAAAGGAATGGGGACAGAAGGGAGGGAACATCAAGTTTCACTGGAGAAAACCTCATCATCATCCAGCATCAGAGAGCCATGTGCCAAGGATCCATTGGTCAAGCATCCAGCAGGAACAGTGCCTATCTACACTGTGCAAGAGCCCAGGCCCCTCTCAAACTCCTGGACACCTTGGCAAGGTGAGATGAGAAAGAACAGTCTTAAAATCTTGTATTAAGACCGGTGAAACACCTATTCCCATAATATTTGCTCTTAGTGTCAAGTGGTCATTGCTGCAGGGGCAAATACCACCAGTTGATCGATTGGAATTGTTAAGTCAGAGTTAGAAACCTTCAAATAGTCACCCTCCTTCCATTCTTAGCAATGAATTCCTGTAGAATAGCATGAAAGCGTCTGAGACAGAATGCTCTGGCCCTTATATCTAGGCCTTTTAAAAAGCCACACCTACTCAAATACTTGCCATTTGCAGATAATTTCCAAATGTCTATCACTTGCCTCCACTTTTTTATTTTTTATGTTGTGAGAGCTTATAGCATATTTTACAATCCCATTTGTTAATTAGGATCCCAGCAGGAAAATTTGAGGAGAGCTTACTGAAGTGTTGTCAGGGTTTAAGGAAGGCAACAGGCTCCCTGGAGATGTTAACTGCTGAAAACTTTGCTATCTCTAAGTCTGAAGGGGTGAGAGGAAATAGAAGCTACCAGAATCCAGAAGGGGATAGCAGCTGTATGAAGAGGGCTGCCCAACAGTATCTGTGCTTTTTAGTAGAGGGGCACAAGGAATTCCTGGCAAGCTAGCAAGGAGAGAGCCAGGGGAACAAACATTCCCTTGTCACCCTCCTTCAACTACTCCCTAGGATCTTCTATCAGCGCCTCTCATTGACTAAACCCAACTGGAAGCCAAAAAGTCAGAGGGTCCATTGAAGCAACCCATGCAGGTCAGACCAGAGCGGCGAAATGGGAGATGGGGGCTGGCAATTGGAAATATTCGGCACAGACAACTTGATAGAGTTGAAAGTATGTGTGAAACGTTCCCAGGAAGGCTTGCTCTCTTTGATAATTTGATAAAAGCTATAAACCCTCACAACAAAAAGTGCAAGTAAGTCTAAATATTTGACTTTGCATGACATTTCAAGGGATTTTGCAGCCCCTGTAACCTCTCGCTAGTGTACCTAGGAGTTTATTGAATATGAGTCAACCCTCTGCCCTGAAGAGCTGTTTGTGCGAATGAATGTAATTTTGGTACAGTTATTTCCTTAGCCTTTTGTTTCTACTATATTTGCAGCAATTTAGCCATCCCAGAGCAGAGCTGACACCTGGGCCAACTACACGTGAAGCAACTGGGCCCATTCTTTACTCGGATCTGCTTGGCTGAACAACAGTGTAGTCTGAGTAGCAGAGCTCTGAAGGAGAAGCAGGCAGAAGATGTGGAGCTCATCATGTGACACTGGGTTGCCTAGCAACACTGGCGGGGAGGCTTTCCTTCTTGAGCCTCTCAGCAGAGTAGCAGAGAGAATTGGTTTAAAAAGTGTGTGTGTGTGTGTGTGTGAGAGAGAGAGAGAGAGAGAGAGAGAGAGAGAGAGAGAGAGAGAAAGGGAGAGACAAACAAAGAGAGTGAAATGCAGAGACAGACAAACAACAAGCAAAGGAAAGAGTCTAGTAAACAAGAAAAAAGTGAGATAGAAGAAACAAATGTGAGGGAAAGGGGAAATGGAGGGCTGTTCAGAGAGTGGGCTGTGAGATAAACTCAGCTGAAGAAAAGGAAGAGAAGCTGAGGATGAACAGGGAGGTGGGCAAAGGAGGGCTCCCTCCCAGACACCTTGGCCAGTGGCTGCTGTGCTACCCCTGCTTTACAGTGAAAGTTACCCACTTTCTTTTCCTTATTGTAATTTTGTCTGATAACTCCAATTCTCAGTTGTAGCAGCAGCACCAGGGATTCCTTATTAAGCACTACTGGGTCCACAGCATAGCTCAGCTCAGTAAAAATCCTCTTGTATAATAACCACAATGATGACTCAGCCCTGGAGTACAGCTCTTTACAGTTTACCAAGTGCTTTCACAGCTGCCACCTCATGGGACCCTTACTGCAGCTGTTAGACAGGCAATGCAAGGACTATCATGACTTTCACTGTACACACGAAGAACCTGAGGCTCTGAGAGGAGCTGTGGCTGCACAGGACCCCATTTAGGAAAGGTAGGTGCAGAGTGCATACCCAGGCCCTGCCTTCAAGTTCCCGACTTGGGCTGGGCTGCCAGTCTGCTTGAACTTTCCAATCACATAGTAAGTGCGGGAACCTGCAGGCAGGCAAGGCACTTGCTTTCCACCACCTACTGAGGTGGGAGCTGAAGAGCTATTGCAAAGTCCTGAGCCAGCAGGGGGCCTCTTCTTCCATCTTCTTCCCTGTAATGTGCGAATGTACCCATCTGTGCCTCCCAGAGCACAGCATAATTGGGCCAGTTGTGCAGTTCTCTCCTAACAACCCCTGAGCGCCCATGCTCAGGAAAACCTTGTCTCTTTCCTTTCTGGAACAATCACCAATGGTTGCAAAACACCTCCTGGACAAGGGGAGGGATATTTTAAAGACAGGAGCAAGAGGGGCTGCAGGATCCTGCAGAGAAGAGCTGGCAACTAAGTACCATGGAGCAGTCAGGTGGCTCCTGTTTCTTTTCATGCCTGTCCAATGTTTGAAGGCCAAGATGGAGCAGAATGAGCTTGAGTCCTCTCTTTGGTAGTAAGCTCCTCTCCTGCCAGGGTCTCCCCCTTGTCTGGTCCATCCTGTACTTGCTGACAGATTAAGTTTTCAAAAATGTCATTCACGGGTGGTGCCTGTGGCTCAAAGGTGTAAGGCGCCAGCCCCATATGCCAGAGGTGGCAGGTTCAAACCTAGCCCTGGCCAAAAACTGCAAAAAAAAAAAAAAAAAAGTGTCATTCACCTGCTCAGCAACCTTCAACAATTACTTCACACATTATGATATTCATTTCATCACTCGGGCACACAAGAGTCACTGAATATGGCCTAAACCTCCCTTTCAGTTTGATGCCTGCATATTTCCTTCATGAAACCTTAGAGTCTAACAACCTGAGCTACTTGCTGGTTCCCCAGCACACGACACTCCAAGGCCCTGGGGAGTGATCACTGTCCCATCACCCTATAATCTAGCACTGTGACACCTCCTCCAGATGACTTTGGGAAATAGATCCCCCAAACTACCATTCCTTCTTTACTCTATAGCACTGTGGTTCTCATCCATAAAAATATGTATCTTCTAACTAGGATCCTGTGACAGACTTAGGTTTCTTTTAAGCCCAAAATTTGGTTTTTATTTTGTGGATTTTTTTCCTTTTTTAGAAAAAAATAACATTGAACAAAGGCTACTGATTATTTCCTACGTCTGTTGAGCTATCCACATGAAAATAAAAAGCCATAGTTTAAAAAAAAAAAAAAAATGCCCTCTACCGTCCAAGTCACTTAGGTCTCCACATAGCATTTGCCTTGGTAATGTTGATCAACTTAGCTAAACTGAGCTGGTTTCCAAGGGGAGACCACAAGAGAGATTGCTGTGACAGTTCTGGAGGGTGGAACAGAAGCAGGCTATTTTGTAGCTCGCAGCCATGGTCGCTTCTCTGTTAAGTCACCTTGCTGGTATAAGGCAGTAGCCAGGCCTGCAACTGTTTCACCTTCCCATGGATCCTATTTCAGCTTCTCTGCCTTCTAGGGGTGTATTTAAATGAATGGCAAAGAACCAAATGTCCAACTTCTGCAGGACACCCACGTCATTAAGGGAAGAGGCAACCAGAACTGAACAATGTTTTAGTCTATTCTTGTGGGTTCCAGCTAGTGCTTTGGAGTCCCAGCCAGTCCTTTCCCTCACCTCACATCTGTCTGCCCTTCTCCACCACCTGCCCTGTGTACATATGAGTCTTACAAGTCACTTCTCTTCTCTGGATCTCAGTTTTCTCACTGGTATAAAGGGAAAATTTTACCAAACCTCCAAATTTGAAGGATACTTTCAGCTCTAACATAGCACTCCATGGGGATCTCAAGCTCCAGAATAGCAAAGACATTGAGCTGAGAGTGGGATTTCTACACATTGACCTCAGCTCTGCCACTGGGGGACCTGATCAAGACACTTTCCCCTGGGCCCTGCTTCCCCTTAGCTATTACCATACCCAAGTTAGACTTGCTGCTCTTGGGGTTCTCTATGGTTCTAAAATATTGGGCTTCATTGAGACTGAATACTTTTCCCTAAATTGGAGGGCCATTTCCTGCATTTCCAGTCTCACTGAGTATCTGTTTTCATATAAAATACATTCTAGGTGCATCTGTCAGTGCTTCAACCTCAAAAACCTTGGACTTTAGAGAAAGCCAGGTCTCCCTCCTCCCGCACACAGAAAAAGGTTAAGGTATTTTGATGTTTTTCAAGTTCATGACTGAATCTTCCTTTTTTTTTTTTTTTTTTTTAGACAGAGTCTCAAGCTGTCACCCTCCGTAGAGTACTGTGGCATCACAGCTCACAGCAACTCCAAGTCCGGGGCTTAGGTGATTCTCTTGGCTCAGCCTCCCAGGTAGCTAGGAATACAGGCACCCGTCACAATGCCCAGCTAGGTTCCAACCCACCAGCCTTGGTATATGTGGCTGGCACTGTAACCACTGTGCTATGGGCACCAAGCCATGACTGAATCTTCTAAGGAGATATGGCCACAAATTTACCTTTCATTCCTCTACATAAAAAGGGTGACCTGGGCAGCGCCTGTGGCTCAAGGAGTAGGGTGCCAGCCCCATATGCTGGAGGTGGTGGGTTCAAACCCAGCCCTGGACAAAAACTGAAAAAAGGGGGGGGGGGTAACCACTGGGACAAAAAAATGGGGGTAGAGTGCTTGCTAGAGTTGGAAACAACTTCCTTTACTAGTTGGGGCTATTCTAATGATACTAAAGTCAGAGATGAAGAATTGCTTTTATGCTAAGCCCCCTATTTTCAGATAATTCTGAATTCAAAGAATATAAATGAGTACACATTTTAGAGGTCTAACAGGACAGAATTCTCAGACAATGGCGTCTGTTAATGGCCATTATCGTGCAGCATACACAGGTCTGTGACACACATCTTGTAGTAAGATCAATTTTGAGGAGTGAACTTTAGATTTTTCAGAAATCTAAGCAATGAATCATGTTCATTTATGAAAAGATGTGGAGCCATTGGTTTTATTTCCAAATCTATGAATAAAACAAGATTAAAACTATTTTTGCAATCACTCGAGAGGCATATAAGGTTGGCTCTTCTCTCTTCCTCATTAAACATCTATTTAGTTATCGACTCTGGTACCCTCCTTTCTTTCTGCCTTATTTCAGACCCTACCATTTCCTTAAAAGTTATGAAATATTTCATTCACTTGCTTTTCTTTATATGTTCATTTTATAGGTATGTTCCCTTACACTATGTTATTTCATCAGTCTGGTTTTTGAATTAATATTCATGCAACATACCCTACGCCTTATATATTTTTCTTCTTCCCTTTTTCTTCTAACTTGCTTTGTGAGATTTATCTATGTCGATGTGTGTAGCTGTAGTGATTAATTTTCACTGCTATGCATTATATGAAAATCCCACAGTTTGTTCATTCGCCTGTTGATGGACATGTAGATTGCTTCCAGTTTTATGCTTTTGCAAATTACGTTGCTATGAAACCCATGCATATTGCCTATTATTCATGTACAAGGGTTTCTGTAAGGCAGTGGTTCTCTACTGAGGGTGATTTTTCCCACCTCCAAGGCACATTTGTCAATGTCTAGAGATATCTTCGGCTGTTATGACTAAGGTTGGGGGTGCTTTTTTTATATAGTGGAACACAAATTAGAGATGTAGCTGAACATCCTATAATGCTTAGAACAGAATCCATAACTATCTTAATCAGTTCTATGCTGCTATAACAGAGTCCTTGAGACTGTGTTAGAAAGAAATAGAAACATGGGCTGGGGCTGGGGCTGGGGCTCACACCTGTTATCCTAGCACTCTGGGAGGCCAAGGTGGGCAGATCACCTGAGCTCATGAGTTTGAGACCAGCCTGAGCTAGAGCAAGACCCCGCCTCCAAAAATAGCTGGCATTGTGGGCAGGTGCCTGTAATCCCAGCTACTCAGGCGGCTGAGGCAAAACAATTGCTTGAGCCCAGATTGCTGGGCTCGCTCAAGCAATTGTGAGGTTGCTGTGTGCTGTGATACCACGGCATTCTACCAAGGGTGACAAACTAAGACTCTGTCTCAAAAAAAAAAAATTAAAAAATAAATAAAAATAAATAAATGAAAATTAAAAAAATAAGAAATGTATTGATTCATGGTTGTGGAAGCTAGAAAGTCCAAGATCAAGGGACCACACTTGGAGAGGGACTTCTTGCTGTCCCAGAACATGGCAGGAGGCATCACATACTGAGAAAAAGTTGAGAGAGAGAGAGAGAGAGGAGGAAGGGATGAATGAAATTCATCCTTTTAACATGTCGGCAAGTGCTCATGACCTAAATGCCTCTTAAAAATCCCACCTCTCAACATTGTTGCATTGGGGATTAAGTTTCCAACACATAAACTTTGGGGAACACATTCAAACCATAGCAACAGCAAAGAATTGTCCAGACATAAATATCAATAATGCTGAGTTTGAACAACCCTAATCTAGAATGTATGCCTACACATGAAATTTCTGCCTCGTTGGGTCTTCTCAAAGTTCAACTTTAAGTGGTAATGCCAATTATTTTGCAAAGTAGTTGTGCTGATTACATTCCCGATGGTAGAAGATAAGAGTTCAAATTGTTTTATATTCCCACCAACTCAGTATTATTAACCTTCACTACTACTTGCCTGAACTTTGGCTCCTACCTTGTATTCTAATTTTTCTCTTATTTTCATATCTCTCTCCAGAGATCCATTCTTCATATTATTGTCAAACTAAACTGCCTAAAACTGAACTCTAACCATGCCAGACTTCTATAAGGAAACTTTTATGGGCTCTATTGTGTACAAAATAAGCCTGGAATTCAAGATGTACATGAAAAGTCTTCACTAATTCTGTACACTTAGTAATACCAACTTATTTGGTGGCCTTCAAACAAGCCCGGCCCTTTCTCTGCTCTCTGTATCACTTTATTGTTGAAGTCTTGCCCTTTCTCACAGTCATTTGCCTGTACATTCAATCAGTTAATAATTTGCTTTACTGAGCACCTATTATTTGCCATGCACCAGGCTAAATGCTGGAGAAGTAACAATAAACAAGATAGCCAAAACAGCTCTCAGCCTATTCTTCTCCTGGCTTTCCCCAACTCCATCCCTAAACTCTAAGCTAAGAAGAATCTCCCAATTAATTTCAGGAAGCCGCTACATCCTAGAGCCTAGTGTTTTCCAGAATCCAACCAAACCTCGTTCCCCATTCATCAATATTTATCTTTCAGTTGAGACTTACAATGTGGGCATCCAAAGGGGCTGGAGGATATAAGAGCTCCAGAGGAGCAGGAAAGGGAAAGCTAAGCTCTTCCTGCCTATTCTTCTAGGGTCAGCCTTAACTGGCTAATGTATGGTCAGGCTCTACATTTGGGCCTTTCCTGGATACCCTAGACCACACCTGTTGCATTTTAACTAGTGTGTTTTCAACGATCCTAAGGCAGACCGAGAAGAGGGAATGGTGAGGGAGAAGGACAGAAGCCATGTACTCTGTGTGCTATGACCTCAGTCCGGAGCACAGTGGAGCTGTGTGAGGGCCTAGGGCTCCAACTAGGGAGCTTCCAGCCTCAGCTAGGACTTAGCGAAGACAGGAAAGGCAGACAGGAAGACACCACAAAAGAAGGGAACTGCCGCTTTTAACTCCCTGGTTTAGGGGAAGAAGTAAAAAACAAATTTGAAAAAGCAGGCCCTGTGGAAAGGTAGCCAACTTTCACCCTATGTTTTTCCTTGCTTTGTGTTCTGGCTCTGTGTACAATAAGAGTAATGACCATAAGTGATTGTACTCCTTTCAAATTCTTTTCTTCTTGCCTCTGGTTTTAAAGACTGCCTTGCACATCTCACAGCTTCGCTAGGACCAACAACCTTGTCTGGTTGGGGTTCTTCAATGTGTGCTTGCAAAAGGTCAGTGATATTGATGCCACTTTGTGTATAAATTGTTTGGTGTATGCTAACTTGTGCAAAATGCTTAGACCCGAAACTAGACAAGTCTCCTTGAATTCAGTCTCTACCATGTATCCCGATGACTCAGATTTCCAGGAATTACATGCATGTTAAATTCAAATTCATTTCTTGCTCTCTCAAATCTCATCAATAAATTCAAGGATTCATTTTTGTGTAGAGTATTGCCAAGTTATATCTAGAGGAAGGTCTCTGGGCGGTCTTTAAAGCAATCTAATTGACTTGCAGCTAATTTGAGATACAAAATGAGAGTCCTTTGTAGCTCTACATTTAGTTCTTTCTTATGCTAATATATTCTCTAAATCCTGGAAAACTATCTTTGTTACTTTTCCTGTGGCATCGTTAGGATCATACTGAAGTCCAACAGAGATGAGAAACTCATTCTTTTCTTCATTCAATTAATAAATCTTATTAGAAGAGCACCTATCATGTACTTGACCTCAATCTTGCAACTAGAGGCTCAAAGAACAAAACAGGTTTTTTGACCTCAAAGTTTCTCAAAGTCTATTGGCTAACAAAACATCTAGTGGCTAGCTCAGAGTCTCTCAGATAACAGAGTAACAACTGGAATTCATTTGGATAAGTGCCAGATAGTACAAAGTGAGCACATAGGTGTGAGTATGATGTAAACTAAGTTTTGAAAGATGAGGAGTTGCTTACAGAGAGAAGTGGTAACAGGAAAGAGGATCTCCAAGCAAAGGGAGCAGCAATTTCAAAGAAAGTCATAGAGACATGAAAGATTATTATGTATTAGGAGTACTGCCAATATTTCAGTGTAACTGCAACAAAAGATTTTGTGAGATGGAATGGTGGAAAGTGAAGGTGATGATGCAGGCAGGGGCTTTGGATTCCAGAGTCAGTAGTTTGAAGTTATCCTTAAGGCTATAAGAAGTCATGAAAAGGTTTTAGATGAGAAAGTGGTTTGTATTGTAGAAAGACCTCTCTGGAAGTGATGTGGAGGAAAGACCAAAGAGGGGCAACAATGCAGGGCAGATTATAGCAGTAATTTATTTGAGAGATGTTGAAGAACTAATCTAAAGTAGTGGTAGAAGGCATGTTGTGGATATGGACCATGGCTGGATATGGGGACATAGGAATGAGATGATAAAATGCAGGAGAATAAGCGCATTGACAACTCCAAAACAAACAGGTGGAGAAGAGAGTTTCACCAAACCAAATCCATGGGGAACTGAAGGAGAGGACAAATTGTCAAGAAATAGAGAAATAAAGGGACAGAGGTCTCAATACAACCAAAGAACAGGTGTAGATAGGAGGCTGTGTTACCACTTCTCTCTGTAAGCAAATATCCAAGACAGGGCTATTTTAATTTATGCTGTCCAAGGCAGAATAGTTTCAGGTGAAGAATAAACGCAGAACATATCAGTGGGAGATAATGGGTAGTACAGGATACTATCCTCAGGGTAGAGAGGATCACTGGAAACGAGAAGGCTGAGTTGCTAGGCGGTCAGTGTGGATGTTGAAGTCATCTGGAAGGTGCAGAAAGCCAGATCTGAAGTCCATTACAAATTGGAATAAGAGGTCAATGAATTATAGCATGAAAAAGACATAGAAGGTAACATACCAGAATGGCATAAACCTCAAAAGGCCGACATTATTTGGCCTGGAAACAACATGGGATTAAGGAAGACATATCTCTCTTCCAGCCCTAAGGTATTTGGTGTCTGAGACAACGGAGTCACCACTTGGAAGGACTTCAGGGTAAGCTGTATTTTCAACCAATAACCAAGTAGCCATTAAGGCCAAAAGATTAAGAACAATGCAGAGAAGATGTTGGAGGAAAAGTATTTCTGGGTGCTCTATTCTGCTCTATTGATATATTTAACTGTCTTCCACTAGGACTTCACTGTCTTAATGGCTAGAGCCTTGTAATGCTATTTAGTAGAACAAATCTTCTCACCAATCTTTTAGGAGTATTTTGATTATTCTTAGACCTTTGCTTCTCTATATAAATTTTCAAGTTAGATGGACAAACTCTACAAAATAGAATGGATTAGAAATTTTATTACAATTACTTGAACTGTTAATAAATTGGGGGAGTATTGACATATTTACAATTATGAGTCTTTCAATCTATGAATATGGCATCTGTATTCATCTCAGTCTTATTTCAAGTCTCCTAACAAAGTTCTATTACTTTTTTATGAATGTCTTGCACATTTTATAATAAAGTTATTTCTTGGTATTTAATATTTTTAATACCACTGTAAGGGTTGGTTTTTAATTTTATTGTCTATTTTCTTCAGTCAATGTTGCTACCCTTTTTCTAATGTCTAGGAGAAAAAAAGTGGATCATTAATTTTCACTTTCTTCTTTTTCAGTTGATTATTACTTTAACTGCATCACACAAATTTTGTTATTTGGTATTTTCCTGGTTTTTCAGTTCGTATTATATTGCTTTCATATACCCATTATGATTTCTTCTTTTAGCTATCTATGAGGTTGTTTTAATTGACTATTTTCAAACATGCAGACATTTTTCTAGTTAACAAATTGGTATTGATATCTAGCTAAATTCCACTATGGTCAGAGTATATGTTCTGTATAGATTCAATCCTTTCAATTTGTTGAGGCTTGCATTCTGGACATAATGTGTTCATTTTTTGTAAATGTTATACATATGCTGGGAAAAGTGCTTTTCAGTTGTTTGGTAGATACAGGCTTAGATGTAGATATATGTAATATAGATATAAGTATAGGTACAGATGTAGGCACAGGCATAGAGATAAAAACTTAAGCGTATATAGATATACATGTATATCTTCATTAGTGCAAGTTTATTAAATCATTTTTTTCAAATCTCCTATATACTTAACAGATTTTTTTCTGCTTGTTCCATCAATTACTGAAAGAGGTGTGTTAAAATATTCAGCTAATATTATTTGTTTCTCCTCTTATTTATATCTATTTGCTCTTACGTTTTTACACTACATGATTTGGTAACAACTTTAAGACTGATGTAAGCTTTCCACATTGTATAGGAAATTTGCACATTGTACCCCATAAATGCACTAATGTACACAGTTATGATTTAATAAAAAAAATTTTTAAAGGCTGTCAAAAGAAATACATACATTAACAATCATAGACAAAAGGGAGAAGGCTACCTGAGGATTGAGGCAGATTACAGGGATGCAGCCACAGCTTAGGGATGCCAAGGATTGCCAAGAGCCACCAGTAGCTAGAAGAGGCAAGGACAGGTTCTCCCCTAGAGCCTTTGGAGCAGTTGTCCTCAATCCTTCCTAATGCCATGAACCCTATAATACAGTTCCTCATGTTGTGGTGACCTCCAACCATAAAATTATTTTTATTGCTACTTCATAACTGTAATTTTTGCTACTGTTATGAATTGTAAGGTAAATATCTGATATTAGGCGACCCCTGTGAAAGGATTGTTCATGTCGCCACCCACAGGTTGAGAACTGCTGCTTTGAAGGGAGTATGGCTCTGCTGACACATCATTCCAGACATCTGGCCTCCAGAACTTTGAGAGAATAAATTTCTGTTGTTTTAAGTCACAAGCAAAAATAATTGTAGCTGGTGATTTTAACCATCACTCTGACACTGGGAGTTCAGACAAACAAAAATAAGCAGTGACATCAAGGACATGATACTAAACTTGAGCTATAAGAGAAAACAAAACTCTCCAGCCAACAAAAAAGATTAAAAATATTTTTAGGGGCACAACACAAACTTATAGAAGTAAAATATAAATTTAAGAAAAGGAAAACCACTCTCTGCAGGTGAGATCTCAATTAGCAACACAATTGAAGCACCCTGAGAGTCCGGGTCCCTAAGGAGAAGAGGCAGCCTGACAGTGGCCAGAGAGAGGTGGGAGGTGGAGCACTCCATGGCTGACTTGGAGGCATGAGCCATGAATGGAAAATTAACTGTTAAAGAAGAAGAGATTGTGGAGCTAATTGAAAAATTGGTGCCATAGAGGAGGAATTCCGTAGGAGTTGTTTACGACTAATAAAAATGAACTTGACCAGTGTAAACATGGCCTGAAAATAAGACACAGGAACTTGAAAGCACTTAAAAACATTTGCAAGAAACTAAATTACAACTTGTTAAAGAAGAATACATCACATCAGTTTTGGAAGGTACTGAAGAAAAACTTTGTGATGCTGCTAGCAAGAAATATTATATAGCTGCTTAGCGCAGTTGAAGATACTACGAAAGATGTGTCTGGTCTCCATTCCAAACTGGATCGGAAGAAGGCAGTTGATCAAGACAATGCAGAAGCTCGGGATATTTTTGGGAAAAACTTCAATATTCTGTTTAGTAATATGGAAGAATTAATTAAGGATGGCAGCTCAAAACAAAAGGCCATGCTTAGAAGTGCACCAACTCTTCTTTGAACCAAAATGTATTTAAGCCTGACCTTCTAAGTTCACTGGAAAAGATTTTGTCCTCCACACTGGTGTCTACATTGAAAATCAATAGTCTCAGTGCCTGTAGCTCAAGCGGCTAAGACGCCAGCCACATATATCAGAGCTGGCAGATTTGAATTCAGCCTGGGCCTGTCAAACAACAATGACAACTACAAGCAAGAAAAGAAAAAATACCTGGACGTTGTGGCAGGTGCCTATAGTCCCAGCTACTTGGGAGGCTGAGGCAAGAAAATTGCTTAAGCCCAAGAGTTTGAGCTTGCTGTGAGCTGTGATGCCACATCCTCTACCAAAGGTGACAAGGAAATCTAATGATATAATCCACCAAACAACTTTTCCAAGTAAGAAATTTTGTGCTGATTCAGATGTCTTATCACAGGAACTCAGACATTTTAACCAAGAAAGTACAAAATTGGTTGAAGAGCCTGTGAAACAATATGATAAACTGAGTAGCAACCTGGAAAAAATATGTCAAGAGACTGATCAGAGATGTGAGTCTCTGAATACAAGCCCAATTTGATTTTCTGAACATTGGGCATCTTGCTTACATAAACCTGAACAAGAACTTCAGAGCTTATTGGAGGTAATAACTTTGTAACTGAAAAACCTACTTTTTGTTGTTGTTGTTATAAATGTTTGTTTCTTCATTTATTGAGATTTTGTTTGAAACAAAAAGTATCGACTTTAAAATTTTAAACAAAGATTTTGAAATATGTGCTGCTAAAGTTTGGACTCAGCCTGAGAATGATTTTTTTTTTTTTTCCTAATAAAGTTCAGGCATTTTTTTTATCTTCCTGGTGTTTCCCATTTTTGGGCACACCCAATTGCCTGTCTGTGGTGCTTCTGTTCAGGTGGAACCCAGTTGTGTCTGATCCTATTCACTCCAGTAACATGGGTGTTGTACATGCCCATTTAATTATGAGCTATATTCATCTAGGGAGGTAATCCGTTCCATGATTTGAATAGCATGCTCTTAGAAGTTCATGGGTTCTAGTTTAAGGAAGCTAGAGGGCCCTCCCATTCATTGGTAAGGGTCCCCAAAGACAAACAGGGTGTATAGGGATTGCTTCAACTACCAAGAATACTATCCTGGCTGGTTTATTTCAGCTTCATCTCCAGAAAATCTGGGGTGTGATTTATAAGGGTCTAAAAGGGCTTGCTAATTTAACTACCTCCTTCTTTTAAGTCTACCGTAGAAATAAATAAAGATTAGCCATAGAAGTAAAGCTTAGCTGTAAAAACACCTTTATTGAGCCCCCAAATTTTCTGTGTAGGGAACCCAGGGCCAGTGGCATCATGCTTGTTTGTGGAATACTATAGTTTGTGCAGAAGCCTTCTCTGGAAACCATTTAGAATTTCTATTACTGTGAATGTGTACATGTTATTA
>CAUYPK010051575.1:0-17935 GCA_963574355.1 Loris lydekkerianus | reverse complement strand
TCTTTGACAAGCCAATTAAAAACATTCAGTGGGGAAAAGATTCCCTATTTAACAAATGGTGCTGGGTGAACTGGTGGGCAACCTGTAGAAGACTGAAACTGGACTCACACCTTTCACCATTAACTAAGATAGACTCTTACTGGATTAAAGATTTAAACTTAAGACATGAAACTATAAAAATACTAGAAGAGAGTGCAGGGAAAACCCTTGAAGAAATCGGTCTGGGCAAGTATTTTATGAGGAGGACCCCCGGGGCAATTGAAGCAGCTTCAAAAATGCACTACTGGGACCTGATCAAACTAAAAAGCTTCTGCACAGCCAAGAACACAGTAAGTAAAGCAAGCAAACAGACCTCAGAATAGGAGAAGATATTTGCAGGTTATGTCTCCAACAAAGATTTAATAACCAGAATCCACAGAGAACTCAAACGTATAAGCAAGAAAAGAACAAGTGATCCCATCTCAGGCTGGGCAAGGGACTTGAAGAGAAACCTCTCTGAAGACCGGCACATGGCCTACAGACATATGAAAAAATGCTTATCATCCTTAATCATCAGAGAAATGCAAATCAAAACTACTTTGAGATATCATCTAACTCCAGTAAGATTAGCCCATATCACAAAATTCCAAGACCAGAGATGTTGGCACGGATGTGAAGAAAAGGGAACACTTCTACTCAACACTAGAAGTGTTGGTGGGAATGCAAATTAATGCATTCGTTTTGGAAAGATGTTTAGAGAACACTTAGAGATCTAAAAATAGACCTGCCATTCAATCCTACAATTCCTCTACTAGATATATACCCAGAAAACCAAAAATTACATTATAACAAAGATATTTGTACCAGAATGTTTTCTTTTCTTTTTTCTTCTTTATAGAGACAGAGTCTCACTTTATATGGCCCTTTGGTAGAGTGCCATGGCGTCGCAGCTCACAGCAACCTCCAGCTCTTGGGCTTAGGTGATTCTCTTGCCTCAGCCTCCCCAGTAGCTGGGACTACAGGCGCCTGCCACAATGCCCGGCTATTTTTTTGTTGCAGTTTGGCCGGGGCTGGGTTTGAACTTGCCACCCTCGGCATATGGGGCTGGCGCCCTACTCACTGAGCCACATAATGTTTATTGCAGTCCAATTCATAATTGCTAAGTCATGGGAAAAGCCCAAGTGCCCATGGATCCACGAAAGGATTAATAAATTGTGGTATATGTACACAATGGAATATTATGCAGCCTTAAAGAAAGATGGAGACTTTACCTCTTTCATGTTTACATAAATGGAGCTGGAACATATTTTTCTTAGTTTAGCATCTCAAGAATGGAAGAAAAAGTATCCAATGCACTCAGCCCTACTATGAAACTAATGTATAGCTTTCATATGAAAGCTATAACCCAATTATAGCACAAGAATATGGGGAAAGGGGGAGAGGGGGGAGAAGGAAGGCAGGAGGATGGGTGGAGGGAGGGTAATTGGTGGGACCACACCTATGGTGCATCTTACAAGGGTACATGTGAAACTTACTAAATGTAGAATGTAAAGTTCTCAACATAATAACTAAGAAAATGCCAGGATGCCTATCTTAATCAGTGTGATCAAAATATGTCAAATATTACATAAACCCAGTGTATGGCGCCTCATGATTGCATTAATGTACACAGCTATGATTTAAAATAAATAAAATAAAATAAAATAAAATAAAATAAAATAAAATAAAATAAAATAAAATAAAATAAAATAAAATAAAAAGGTGTAGAAATAGTCTATTTATAGACTACAAAAAAATGCTTCAAGTCAAGGGGTGGGGTAAGGGAATGAGGTAACAGGGAGAGGGGAAGAGAGGGCGGATGGGGAAAACAGTATACAGCACACCTCTTAAGGGTGGGACACAAGTATAACAGGAACTTAATCTAACCAATGCAGTCAGTATAACCTAATTCTTTGTACCCTTAATGAATCCCAAACAATAACAAATAAACCTCACAAAGTATAAATACACATGTCAATTGTTATTTGTCAAAATTTTACCATATCACTTGCTCTCTATCACCTTATTTAACACCCTTTTTCCCCCTGGAGTGGCTTACTTTTATAACACTAGGACATATTACATAAATGTCATTATTTACCATTGTTGTTATTAACCTCCCTTCTCAAATAAGAATTAAAGGCAATATAATGAAGCATTAAGATCATAGAAATTTAGATGAGAACATAATCATATACCTTATATTTCTTGATTTTCATGAGTTGTAATCCTAAAACAGTCTTTCTAATCATACAATAGTTATCATATATTAATCACATCTGCATTGCTAACTCTACCATCCAACAGTAAAGAATCAAAATTAACACTACCTAAGCTCCACAAATAAAAGTTACTTGTATTTAACATAAAAGTATAGGGAGGCTGAGGCAAGAGAATTGCTTAAGCCCAAGAGTTTGAGGCTGCTATGAGCTGCGACACCATGGCACTCTACTCAGGGTGACAGCTTGAGCTTCTTGTCTCAAAAAAAAACCAAAAGCACTTTTAAGATTTAAGTGTAAATCTCTTATTTGTGATGAATTATAATAATTTCAACTACATAATAAAGCCACCCAATGAAGGCCCTACTATCCAATAATCAACATTCTGCTGTGGCTCAAATCTTTCAGCCTAGGAAGAGACTGTCTTTCCCAGGTGATAAAGAAGACAAGCTAAATAAGTTCAGTAAGAATGTGAAAATAAGACTGCAAATTAAAATGATCTTCCTAGAATCATAATTTGCCTTTGGTTGCATGCACTATGGTTTGTGCTCAGCTTATTTGCATGCAGATAGCACTTGGTATAGAACCAGAGAACCTCTAGGTGATCCTACAGATCGTGTAGTCAAAGCTTCTCATTTTCAGAAGAAAAAGACTACAGCTTAGGTGATTCATCTAAGATCACATAACTAGTTGGCATTAAAGCCTCTTTCCATTTCGTAATATATAAAGAAAAAAATTGTAAGGTTTTCCTTGTATAATTAATTAAAATTCCAACTGAAGACACTAAACGACTCAAATTAATGTTTTTTTTGTTTTTTTTTTTTTTGAGACAGAGTCTCATTATGTCACCCTCGGTAGAGTGCTGTCTTGTCACAGCTCACAGCAACCTCAAACTCTTAGGCTTAAGTGATTCTCTTGCCTCAGCCTCCCAAGTAGCTGGGATGATAGCCGCCTGCTACAACACTCAGCTATTTTTGTTGTTGTTGTTTTTGCAGTTGTCATTGTTGTTTAGTTGGCCAGGGCCCGGTTCAAATCCACCAGCCTTGGTGCATGTGGCTGGTGCCCTACTCACTGAGCTACAGGCACCGCCCCAAATTAATGTTATATATAAGCTACATATTCCAATCTTGGTAACATTTCAGAAAAAATAACCTTTCATTCATTCATGCAACCAGTATTTACTGAACACCTACCTTACATCAGAACCCTGGGAAAAGTTAAAGGAATAAAAATAGTACCCCGATACATTCTTGGGAATCAGATTAAGAAGATGACTATTATGTAAGCATACAAATGCAAAATTATAAATTATAATTAAGTACTATGATGGAGTTCAACAGACTGCAATGGAAGTACCTAATTTAAAACTGTTTGTTGGGGAAGGACAGCGGTTAGAAAAAGCCTGAATGAAGTAGTGATCTTTGCACTGAAATCTGAAGAATAAACAGGAACTAGCCAAATGAAGAGTAAAGGTAAAAACATTCCAGGTTATCACACACAAATCTTATGACCAGCCATTCCATTCCTAAGAATGTATCCAACAGAAAGGTGCACTTAAGTATGCCAAAAAACATGCAGAAGAATGTTCACCCTAGTGTCATTAGCAAAAATTGCTGCAGGTAAAGAAAATGTCAACAGAACAGCTAAATACTACAATATTCATACAAGAGAATTCATACAAGAGAATATTTCTGCAGGTAAAGAAAATGTCAACAAAACAGCTAAATACTATAATATTCATACAAGAGAATTCATACAAGAGAATATTTCCTCACACAGCAAGGAAAATGTGTCAACTACTGCCATTTACTAAAACACAGATAATGACCTCCCACATACAATACTGAGGGAAAGAAGCTAGACACAGTAGATGGTTCCATTAATGTTAACTTAAAAAGCAGATAAAACTATTCTATGATGTAAGAAGTCAAAATAGTCCTTCTCTTTGTACATCATGATGAAGATAATTGGGAAGGAGCCTCAGGGCATTACTCTGAAGAGGTGGTAATAAAAGTTTTAATTCTCAACTGAGTGGTGGTAATATGGGTATGTTTACTCTAATAGTTCAACGAGCTATGAGTTTCTATGTGTGCTATAATTTAATATGTTTATTATAAATATACAAATTTGAGCATAAGAAGTAGCATATATGAAGACCCTCTGACCAGAGAGAATATGGTACATTCAAAATTAGAAGGCAGCCAATGAGGCTGGAACCCAGAAACCAAGAGGCAGAGTGATATGAGATTGAAGAGGAGGCAGAGACTCAATTTTATTATTGCAGGTTACCTTGGAGTTTAGATTTTAAGTTCAGTGACCAATCACTGAAGGGTATTAAGGGAATAATATGATCTAAACTGTGTTTTTAAAATATTGGGGGTAGTTAAGGAAAGTAGAAGCAGAGAGACCAGGTAAAGAGGCAACTGTAACAGTCTGTAAAAGAGATAACAGCTTGAATGGAAGAGAAAACAGTACTAATTACACGGATTCCCAATGAAATTAGGAGGTTGGGTTGATTGGACTTGCTAATGTAGTGAATATGTGGAGTGAGAGACTAAGGTATTAAGGATGATTTTAAGTTCTGGCTGAAACAACGGGGTGGATGGAGTAGGATCCATTGAGATTAGGATGACTGAAGGAGAAGGTTTGAGAGTATGCAATGATCAATGTGACCATCAACACAGTACTTACTCCAATCCTTCCTAACTGTGTAGCCACTATACAGTTTGGGGTACTATGGGACTCTAGACAATCACAGTAGTCACTATCTTCTGCCAAGGATCTGCCTGATCCAAATGGTACATGATACAGTTGGTACAGCAATAAACACTTAATTTGATTCAGAACATGGGGGGGAAGTGCATTTCATTTAATGAGTTCTAACCCATGACCTCAGTTTAATAAAGCTGGATCTCAATAATGCCATCCAACATAATTATATCCAGCTCCTTAGCAATCCTGCCTATCTTCACAACTACATCTGATAACTATACATGTGATAACTATACTTTCTACCCCATTCTACAAAAGAATTGATGAAATTGTTAAACCAAGGACAGACAACAAATGAGTACTAATATATAACAGCTAGGAATTCAATAAGATTCAAGAATAAAAAAATTTTTTAAATAAAATAAGATTCTTCTTACCGTACATACTCGAGTATAAGCCGAGTTTATATTTGTGCCGAACTCGGCACAAATTTTGTGCTGGAAAAAAACTCGGCTTATACTCGAGTATATACGGTACCTATATTTCGCATATTGGTCCATAGACTTTGTGTATCTACATTTCAGTAAGTTATTCAAAAGCCTTAATAATTGACACACGACCCAGGCACCCCACCACCACCAAATAACAAAAAAATCAGAGTTTAAACTTGGTCCTCCATGCCCATCAATAAGCCAATGACGCTTCCTGAAGCACTCCTATGGCTCCCATGTGTTTTCAGTAACAGTTTAAAGTGTTGGTTCGGTGCCCGTAGCTCAGGGGCTAGGGCGCCAGCCATATACACTGGGGCTGACAGGTTCAAACCCAGCCCAGGCCTACCAAACAACAATGACAACATCAAAAAAATAGCCAAGCGTTGTGGTGGGCACCTGTAGTCCCAGCTACTTGGGAGGGTAAAGCAAGAAAATCGCTTAAGCCCAAGAGTTTGAGGTTGCTGTGAGTTGTGACACGACCAAGGGCAACATAGTAAGACTCTGCCTCAAAAATAAGTAAATAAAGTGCTAACACATGCTACTTGAAGTTAAAAAAAATACCGTAATGAAGTTGAAAAGTGTTACTGACTGCCACTTAAGTAAAATTGTAGTATACACTGCATTTATAAAACTTTTATAATATAATAAAACTGTGTTAAAGTGAAGTTTTTCTTAATTTGATTTTAATTCGTGTATTTCAATATTAATAATCAAGTTAACACAGTTTATGATATGATATGGTATAGTATGGGGTATATAATTAGGCCTACTTTTAGCAACTCTAAAGCAACCACAAACTATATTTACCTGAAATCTACCAATTCCCATGGGTGCCAGGTAACAGGTAGATTACTGTCATTTAACCAAGTTAATAGCTATGAGATGCAAGCCAATGTAAATGCACATGCTTGGATAACAATAATGTCTTGTAAAATCTATTTTAGCTGGAAAAAGATAAAATACAACTTTTTTTTTTTTTTTCCTGAGACAGAGTCTCATTTTGTCCCCCTTGGTTTAGTGCCATGGCATCACAGCTCACAGCAACCTCAAACTCTTGGGCTGAAGCGATTCTCTTGCCTCAGCCTCCCAAGTAGCTGGGACTATAGGGTCCCACCACAATGCCCAGCTAAAAACACAACTTCTAATTAACAACCATTAAAAAACTCAAACAAGGCTTGGTGCCTTTAGCTCAAGTGGCTAAGGCACCAGCCACATACACCAAAGCAGGCAGGTTCGAATCCAGCCCAGGCCTGACAAACAACAGTGACAACTACAACCAAAAAATAGCGGGGCGTTGTGGCGGGCGCCTGTAGTCCCAGCTACTTGTGAGGCTGAGCCAAGAGAATCGCTTAAGCCCAGGAGTTGGAGATTGCTGTGAGCTATGACGCCACAGCACTCTACCGAGGGAGACAGCTTGAGGCTCTGTCTCAAAAAACAAACAAACAAAAAAAAACCCTCAAACAAGCAAATTTAAATCATCACCAATAAAAATATGATATGCAATATTCAAAGCTATGCCTCCCTTTGGTACTCTAATTGTTCCTCTCATTATTTCTTAATTTTCTATGCTTCTTTCAAAATTTCACTAATTCAGACTTTATCATCTCAAA
The DNA here is from genome assembly GCA_963574355.1 of Loris lydekkerianus. NCBI lineage: Eukaryota > Metazoa > Chordata > Mammalia > Primates > Lorisidae > Loris > Loris lydekkerianus. The sequence goes on along the minus strand of CAUYPK010051575.1, from coordinate 10,885 downwards.
AAAAATTTTTTTTGAGACAAGGTCTTCCTCTGTTGCCCAGGCTAGAGTGCAGTGGTGTCATCATAGCTTGGTACAACCTCAAACTCCTAGGCTCAAGTGATCATCCTGCCTCAGCCTCCTGAGTAGCTGGAACTACATGTACTACTCCTGGCTAATTTTTAAAATTTGTTGTATAGGGAGGGTCTCCCTATGCTGCCCAGGCTAGAGTGCAGTGGTGTTATCAGAGCTCAGTGCAACCTCAAATTCCTGCAAGCCTCCTGCCTCAGCCTTCTCAAGTGTTAGGATTACAGGTTTGAGCTGCTAAAGCCCACACTCCTTTTAATATGAATTATTTTTTATTTTTTGTTTTTGTAGAGATAGAGTCTCACTTTATCACCCTGGGTAGAGTGCCATGGCGTCACACAGCTCACAGCAACCTCCAATTCTAAGGCTTAGGTGATTCTCTTTCCTCAGACTCCCGAGTAGCTGGAACTACAGGCGCCCGCCACAATGCCCAGCTATTTTTTTGTTGTTGTTGCAGTTTGGCCAGGGCCGGGTTTGAACCTGCTACCCTCGGAATATGGGGCTCACGCCCTACCCACTGAGCCACAAGTGCTACCCTAATATGAATATTCTTAAACTTTGGGGATAGTTATTTGGAAATTAAGGTACTGAAAAACAGGGTGATCCCTTTGGGTCTTGTTTTTAAGCTTTGTTAGGGAGGACCAGGGTGAAATTTAGGGCTACTCTGCCCCATTACTGACACAATATACCGTTTTGAGTACTCAACCTAATTCCCATGTTATTACAAGATTTCTCCCCTGGCTATTCAGCATGAACTATTCCCAACCCTATGTGAACTCCAGAAATACTTCTGCCTGTTCCTTTTTGGTGATTCTTTTCCTGCCTTGGACAGTTCCCTCATACATTGGCACTGATCAGTACTTAGCCAAAGTCTCAAGTGGAATCCTCTACAGATCCCTGGAGTTCTTCATGCAGCTAATCACCTCCCTGGAACTCAGCCAAGAATTCTGGCATACTTGGTTTCCCCTTGCTTTCTACTCTCCTTCCCCAAGGAGCCTGCGAAAGGCAAGCTTTGTCCAGGTGCATCTTCTGCTGCTGTTGCTTGGAAGCTCTCTAGGCTGTGAGCTGGAGCTATCATAAGACCTACCTAACCAACCCTCTCTCAGGGGTCAGTGCCCTGTACAATGTCATTCATGCCATAATTTTGTTTACTCTGTTGTTATTGAAGGTGGAGGGTAAATCTAGCTCCTATTATTCCACTACAGTCAGAAACAAAAATCTTCTTTTAGTCCTGGGCTAGTTATATTTTACAGACCAATTTAGAACATCTAATAGACCTGAAAAAATGAGGTCAGACAATTAAGTTTGTGAACTCATCCTAGAAAAAGTGCAACATAACTCATTGCTAAATATCACTGTGGTCACCTTTGAGGTACTCTCCTTGGGAAGCTATGCATGGACGCCAGTGGCTAGTCCACCCTTCCAAGTAATTTTGAAATTTTTTCTGAAATGGTCATCAGAGTCATTGTCATCTGAGGTTTGACTATTAAGTTTGAGGAGTCATCCTAGATAAAGCACTTTGAAGGGTGGACTAGGCTCTGGCAGGTGCATAGGTTCTCAAGGGGAATGCTTTGAAGACAACTGTAGTGATAAGTAGCAATGAAGTATGTAGAAGTCACTGTCTGACTACGTGATTGTGTATGTAATAAAAAGACGCCTAATAGCATTTTAGTATTCAGTGAGAGAGAAGTTCTGCCTTTCCCTTTTATTTCCTTTGTCAAGTTAAGCGGTAAAGAAATGAAAGAACTTAGGAAATACTGGTTTTGTCCTACATGTAGACTAATCCTATTACTAGTCCAGGATAAAAAGGGTGAGTTGATTTTATTTTTTAAAAGTTGATATTACGGGGCATCTCACAAGGGCAAGGGTGAAACTCAGCAAATGTGAAATGTAAATGTCATGCCACGGTGACTGGGAAAATGCCAGGAAGGCTATGTTGAATATTGGGATGAAAATGTATCAAATGGTTTATGAAGCTAGTATATGATGCCCCATGATCATATCAGTGTACACAGCTATGATTTAATAAAAAAAAAAAAAAAAGAATTGAAGTTGCAGTTATCCCAAAAGAAGATGTCATACTAGAGAATCTTTCTACTTACTAGTAGTAGTAGTAGTAGTAGTAGTAGTAGTAAGGCCTAGTAAGAAGAGCGGGAGAAAATCTCCCTTCTTAATTTTTCAATATTATAAAAAAATTATGTCATTTTTATTTCTGTGTTTTATGGATGATAAGTAAATACCAATTAGTTTTTTGAAAGAAAGGTCAGTGAAACTCTATAAAGAGGTTTCATCATGGTTTGGGTTTGCTATGAGATGTAAATTTAAAAAATTTTTGGCTATTATTTTTGGGAGATGTACATATTTTAAAATATATATAATTGGTGCACCCTCTCTGGATATTTTAAAGTTCTTTATAGACCACCAGTTCTCAACCTATGGATCACAACCCACAGGAACTGTATTAATAGGGTTGTGGCTTTAGGAAGGTTGCGAACCACTGTTATAGACAGCCTCACTTAACAAGTAAGAAAGAATCAGGTTTACCAGATCCACGTTAAAATAACAAAGACTTTCAATAGATTCAGAGAAAGCATTTGATAAAATCCAGCATCCTTTTCTAATTAGAACACTGAAGAATATAGGCACAGGTGGCTCATTTCTTAAAATGATTGAAGCTGCCTACAACAAACTCCCAGCTTGTATTTTACTGAATGGAGTAAAACTGAAAGCTTTTCCACTTAGAACTGGAACCAGACAAGGTTGTCCTCTATTGCCACTACTATTCAACATAGTGCTGGAAGTTCTAGCCAATACAATTAGACAAGAGAAGGAAATAAAGGGCATCCAAATGGGAGCAGAGGAGGCTAAATTCTCCCTCTTTGTTGATGATTTGATCTTATACTTAGAGAACCCCAAAGACTCCTGGATGTGATCAAAAAATAGTGTAATGAATCAGGATATAAAACCAATGTCCATAAGTTAGTAGCCTTTGTATGCACCAATAACAGCCAAGATGAGAAGCTAATTAAGGACACAATCCCCTTCACAGTATTTTCAAAGAAAATGAAATACCTAGGAATATACCTAACAAAAGAGATGAAGGACATCTATAAAGAAAATTATGAAACCCTAGGGAAAGAAATACCAGAAAATATTAACAAATGGAAGAACATACCATGCTCATGGCTGGGAAGAATCAACATTGTTAAAATGTCTATACTTCCCAAAGCAATCTACAGATTCAATGCCATCCCTATGAAAATACCAACATCATACGTTCAAGACGTGGAAAATAACTTGGTTTTTTAGGGAATCAGAAAAAAACCCCATATAGCCAAGGCAATTCTTACTAATAAAAACACAGCTGGGGGCATCACTTTAACAGACTTTAGGCTGTAGTACAACACCATAGTGATCAAAACAACGTGATGCTGGCAACAAAATAGAGACATAGACATCTTGAACTAAATAGAAAAAAAGGAGATGAAACTAACATCTCACAGCTACCTGATCTTTGATAAAGGAACGAGGAACATACACTGGGGGAAAGAATCCCTATTCAATAAATGATGCTGGGAGAACTGGATAACCATATGTAAAAGACTGAAACTGGACCTACTCACAAAAATTGATTTAAAGATGGTTAAAAGACCTAAATTTAAGGCGCAAAACAATAAAATTCCTCAAAGAAAACATGGGAAAACACTTGAAGATATTGGCCTGGGGAAAGAAGATGACAACTTTATTAGCAATTGGAACAACAACAAAAAATATAGCCAGGCATTGTGGTGGGCGCCTGTAGTCCCAGCTTCTTGGGAGGCTGAGGCAAGAGAGTTGCTTAAGCCCAAGAGTTTGAGGATGCTGTGAGCTGTGACGCAATGGCATTTTACCCAGGGCGACATAGTGAGGCTCTGTCTCAAAAAAAAAAAAAAATAAAAAATAAAAAAAAATAAGCAAATGGGACTTAATTAAACTGACAAGTTTCTGTACAGCTAAGGAGACCACAACCAAAGCAAATAGACAACTTACACAATGGGAAAGGATATTTGCATATTTTGAATTTGACAAAACCTTGATAACTAGGATCTACAAAGAAGTCAAATTAATCAACATAAAAGAGCCAACTATCCCTTATATCACTGGGCAAGGGAGATGAATAGAACCTTCTCTAAAGAAGACAGACAAATGGATAACAAACGTAAAAAAATGCTCATCAACCCTAATTATTAGAGAAATGCAAATCAAAACCACCCTGAGACACCATCTAACCCCAGTAAGAATGGCCCGCATCACAAAATCTCAAAACTACAGAGGCTTGTGTGGATGTGGAGAGAAGGGAACACTTTTATACTTCTGGTGGGACTGCAAACTAATCCAACCTTTCTGGAAGGAAGTATGGAGAACCCTCAAATAACTCAAGGGAGACTTCCCATTTGATCCTGCAATCCCCTTACTGGGCATCTATCCAGAAGGAAAAAAATCATTTTACCTTAAGGACGCTTAGCAATAGACTGTTTATCACAGCTCAATTTACAATCACCAAAAAGTGGAAATAGCTTAAATGCCCACCAACCCAGGAATAGATTAACAAGCTGTGGTATATGTATACAATGGAATAATATTCAGCCATAAAAAATGGAGACTTTACATCTTTTATATTAACCTGGATGAAAGTGAAACACATTCTTCTTAGTAAAACATCACAAGAATGGAGAAGTAAGAATCCTGTGTACTCAATTCTGATATGAGGACAATTAATGATCTAGTACACAGTGGAGGGTGGGGGATGAGGAGAGCAGATAAAGGGAAGGAGGGAGGGCATGAGGGGGTCACGGGGTGTGGTATACCTTGTTGGAGTGGGACACAGTATAAGAGGGTCTGTATCTAACAAATACAATCAATGTAAACTGGTTCTTTGTACCCTCAAGGAATCCCTAACAGTTAAAAAAAAAAAAAAAAAAAAAAAGAGGATTTGGCCTCCAGTATTAATATCATTCTTTTATTGTTTCAGTTATAAAGATCACTTTTTGAAGTGGCTGCCGATACCTTTCGTTTGGTTACTACAGGTGTGTGATGTGCAGTAGAACTTTCAGAGTTGACTACTCCCTACATTGACCACCTGCTTAAGTTGACCTAATTGTCATAGGGCAGACATGTACCACATGTACGTATCACTATATTAGGCCTAGTTCTTTATGTTGACCACTTTCATATGTTGACCAGTGGGTACAGTCCCTTGAGTGGTCAACTTTATAGAGAATCTACTGTATTAGTGTGTATAAGGAGGTGTCAAGGAAAGTGTATTCTAAGATAGGAATAGGTCTGCATTGTTAAACCTGCTTGGGGTTTGTACAATTTAAAAGATACTCCCCTTAACATTAATTAGATTTCCATGATTTGGATTTGAGTGCTGGTTATCACTATCTGTTTAAATGTTTGATATTTGATTATTTAGATGTATTTTGGAATATTTCAGGGATATTTGTGTGTTTTTTGCACTGTGATCACATTAAATTTTATTTGGGTCAATTTTCAGTCAGAGGGTAATAAATATGTCTTACAAAGCTTGGTTTCTAGTAGAACAGATTTGTTTTTAAAGTTTTTAAAACACAATGAATAGAGTTATGATTTAAAACAAAGTGTGGAGTGAATAATACCTGGGGTCTAGTTTATATTAATACATTTTTATTAAAAATTCTGCCTAGTGTTGGTCTAAAGAAGAGGCTTAGAGAATACATGAAACTTTTTTCAAACAATAAGTAAATATCTGCATTATAAAATTCCAATGTTAATGCTAAGGATTTGAATGTGATATTGAAGGCAACTGTGATTTTTCAAGAAAAATAGTGCTGTCAACTTACTATATCCTAAATTTATTTTAATTTCTAAATTGAAATTCAGTATGGGTCTGAAGTCTGTCTGAAACAGCAGGAAGTAGGTTAGTAGTTATTGTTTGTAGTGCAGTGACTTGGAGCAGTAAATGATTTAATTGAAGCTCAAATAGATGTCAAGAGATGACAGTTCGTATTAGGTTCTCATAGTGTGTACCTTTTTGGAAAGTAGAGAAAGAAGGTGATTATTATGCAAAAGTTAATAGCTGAGGCTGATTGTGAGGAGGGACTGTGAAAGTTATTAAAATATCTGATTCCAAAGTAAAATAACAAATTAGGAAACTTTGATCACTTAATATAACTTTTCTGTGTGATAAATTGATGTTTCACTGTTCAGAAATTAAAACATTTCAGATGTGTTCTTGATATATATTCACCGCAGATGTAAGACAAATCGAGACTTTTCTTCCCTATTGAAACACTATGTTCTGGCTGGCTAGACAAGTTTGTATAGGTCTAGCAAACAAAACATGAGGTTTCAGTCGTTTTTGTGGTTCATTGCTTTTTACCTCCTTGACAAGCATGTTGTAAAGATTAATTATTGAAATGAGAGGTGCTGGTATAATAGTGTAGTCTCATTTAAAAACCACAGTACGTGAAATAGAACCTGTTTCAAATGGGCCCTCTGTGTATAGGAATGTGTGGAATATTCTGAATTTAGGAAATACTTAATACAGATCTATATTCTTGCTATTGCTCTATTATGTTTCATATTTTAGAGACTTAATATCTGTAATATGATAGAACTGGTTATTCTAAGAAACCTAATGCCATTTGTGTCAGGGATATCTCATTGTTTTCCATGTCAGGAAAGTGTGCTGATGAATGATACACTGAGATAGTATGTGCTTGCATATGCCATTTTGATGCTGTGTTGGGGAGTATTTTAGATATGCTATGGAGAGGCAGAAGGGGATAATTATGTACATAAGCTGGAAATTAGTCCATTCAGTCAGATTATTTAACTTGTATGGAAGGAGGAAGAAAAATATGAGATGTTTATGTACAGAAAAAAAAAAAAAATAGGTGTTTAACATTCCCTTTTTGTGGGTTGACGCTTGTAGCACAGTAGTTACAGTGCCAGCCACATACACCCAGGGTGGCAGGTTTGAACTTGGCCAGGGCCAGCTAAAAAACAAAACAATGACAACTGCAACAATAAATAGCTGGGCATTGTGGCTTGCGCCTATAGTCCCAGCTACTTGGGAGGCTGAGGCAAAAGAATCGCTTAAGCCCAAGGGTTTGAGGTTGCTGTGAGCTGTGACATCATGGCACTCTACCAAGGGCGACATAGTGAGACTCTGTCTCAACAACAACAAAAACAGTTCCCTTTTTGTCTAGTTAACAGCTTGTGGGTAGGTGTACCCCCAGATTATGATTCCTTGGGTACTTCAGGACATGAAGGTCTTGACAGAAGGAAATGTGCAGGAAAATGACATAAAAATGTAGGGAATGAAATACTTGTTTGAAAAGGCAGGCTAAAGAAATAAATTGTCAATCATTTGAGTAAAAGGTCTTGGAAATTAGGTTACATGTTTTTTAAAGCAGTGGCAAAAGTAGAGGATTTGTTTGTACTGTTCTAATTCCAGAAACAATTACACAGTAGATGAGTTACTTATCTTGGTAATGGGGCTTTAGATCAAGAATTGAGGAGAAAGAGGGGGAGAACCTGCTTTTATGACTGCAAAGTTTTTTCTCAACTTGACCTGTGGGCTTGCTCTCACCCTCCATGGTAATTTTGTGATAATGTGTACTTGGGAAGCTCAGTGCAGAACTACATGATGTTTTCAGTTCCAATTTCTAATGTTGATATCAAATAAACATATCCAATAATATTTATCAAATCACTCCATTTAGGTTCCTGTACACTAGTTAAAAGCATCTTCCCCCAGAGTGTGCATTTAAGCATTTAAGCTTTTAGTATGTAATAGGTCTTGATATCAGTGCATTAAGTAATTTGTATTAAATTATATTTTACCTTTCAGCTTTAATTTAGACTAAAACTTGTGCTGTTTCTTTTAGGACAGCCAGTAGAGGGGACTTCATGTTTTCTGCGGATCGTTTGGTAGGTGGAGGCTTTCCATTTTCATTTCACTTGGTACCTCGTGATATAATCATGGTAGGCCGAGGGTGAGCATTCTAGGGGTGAAAGAGATTGTACCAAGTAACCACCATTTTGCTAGGCTTCTGAAGTATTGTTTCTATTGTTTAATTAAAGCTTTGCTTCATTTCCTTTCAACTCAAAGCATTGGCTATACCTCCATGTAGTTCTGAGGTATCATTTTGAGAACCTGGTTCTCAGCAACTGTTAAGTACTTCATCTTAGTGCAGTGAAGTACATTAAAAGAAAACCTAAGATGTAAGGAGACCTCGTGGTTACCTTTGTGATATCTAGCTCATGTACAAAAACTAGTATGTTTCTTGTAGTTTACATGGGAAGGATAAGTTAATTTTGTGTTTTCTTTTCTGAATTATCCATACATGTGAATTATTAAATTGAACTGTCTACACTTTCCTCGGGGACTTCTGAATTAAGGATTGACCAAGCACAAATCTGTTTAGGTATTATGACCTGAGAGGATCTTAGGCCATCTTGGTTTGTCTTCAGGGTGGGGACTGTTTCATTCTTGTGTTAATATATAAGTTTGTTCAGTGCTTGGAATGGGGTTGACATGTTTTCTGCTGTGCTTATTCGTATTCATCCATTCATGAAATATATGCAGAACTCATGTGAGTCAGACACTGACTCAGTGTATTGGGAGAGAGAAGAGATACAACAGTTAAGAATAGAGACATAGTTCCTAAGCTCATGGAGATTACAATCTAAATGCTATTATTATTATTAAGTTTGGGAAAGAAAGAAATGTGGCTTATTAACCCTTAAAGTTGTAATCCAATAGTAGTAGGTAGATTATTAATACATTGTTGACTGACATTTTATGCAGACGTTGTCCAATGTCAATAGGTATTATTCCAGTGACATGATCAAGAAAGCTTTTACAATATTTTTCACTACCCTGCATTTTAAAAATTGCAATAGCTAATGCTACTACAAACCGGAGTTAACTTGTGATTGGTCAACAACATTTGGGCATGAAAACACAAGTTAACTTATGATCTGTCAACAGTGTGTTCAAGGTAATGTGAGGGGGAAAATGGCATGAAACTTTTTATTTAGATTTTCCCTGGGGGATTGATTCCAAAAGAATGCAGGCAACTCCTGTTTTACTGTCAGTCTTTAAATGTTTTTGTTTCAGAGACCAATTCTATTTGAAATCATTTGAGTTTTCAGGGATAGTAATAATAACCTTACAGAGTTCCAAGGTAAATGTGGGTGATATTTCTGGGGTAATAATTAGGTCATTCTATCCTTTATGATTTCATCAAACCAAAGAATAGGTTTGAAGGAATTTACATCTGTGGCTGCTATGGAGAGAACAGGGGTCTTGATGTTAACTGGTAGAGGGTAGCTCCTCTTTCTATTACCTCCCTTGAGCTCTTTTTCTATAGAAAGTAGGAGTTAAGTTCATGGTTATTATTATTATTATTATTTTATTTGCCTCTTCTCCTCTCTATCTAGTCTTGCCTTTGATCCCTGAGTGTGCCGGGATTTGCTTAGGTGGTCATCATGCCCATAGATTTTATGTGAGTAATCGTATCAAAATGTACTCTCATTTTTTCATATGGGACCATAGTCACATAGTTATTACTTTAACAGAAGAAACACGTTCGAAAGGAAAAATAGCCATGGGCTTCATTGCTGAGTCTTGTGACACCCATGACAATCTTTTAAGCAGCAGCATCTCCAAAGAACAATTTTGTTAAGTACCTAATTGCTATTAGTCACCAGTTGTTTCTGTGCTGTAATAAGCAGAACATCAATAACTCTTTTATCACCAGCCATTATCATATATTTTTTTAACCACTTTGTTTTTTATTGTTGGGGATTCATTGAGGGTACAATAAGCCAGGTTACACTGATTGCATTTTTTAGGTAAAGTCCCTCTTGCAATCGTGTCTTGCCCCCAGATGGTGTGGTGCTCACCACGGCCCCACTCTCTCCTTCCTTCCGTTTCTCTGCTCTTCTTTTCCCCACCCCTTCCTCCTTCTTTCTCTCTCTGCTCTCCCCTTCCCCAACCCCAAACGTGACCTTAATTGTCATTAATTGTCCTCAAATCAAAATTGATTACGTAAGATTCATGCTTCTTCATTCTTGTGATGCTTTACTAAGAATGTCTTCTACTTCCATCCAGGTTAATACAAAGGATGTAAAGTCTCCATTTTTTTTTAATAGCTGAGTAGTATTCCATGGTATACATATACCACAGCTTATTAATCCATTCCTGGGTTGGTGGGCATTTAGGCTGTTTCCACATTTTGACGATTATAAATTGAGCTGCAATAAACAGTCTAGTACAAGTGTCCTTATGATAAAAGGATTTTTTTTCCTTCTGGATAGATGCCCAGTAATGGGATTGCAGGATCAAATGGGAGGTCTAGCTTGAGTGCTTTGAGGTTTCTCCATACTTCCTTCAAGAAAGGCTGTACTAGTTTGCATTCCCACCAGCAGTGTAAAAGTGTTCCTTTCTCTCCACATCCACACCAGCATCTGTAGTTTTGAGATTTTGTGATGTGGGCCATTCTCGCTGGGGTTAGATGGTATCTCAGGGTGGTTTTGATTTGCATTTCTCTAATATTTAGGGATGATGAACATTTTTCATATGTTTGTTAGCCATTCATCTGTCTTCTTTAGAGAAGGTTCTATTCATGTCTCTTGCCCATTGATATAGGGGATTGTTGGCTTTTTTCATGTGGATTAATTTGAGTTCTCTATAGATCCTAGTTATCAAGCTTTTGTCTGATTCAAAATATGCAAATATCCTTTCCCATTGTGTAGGTTGTCTATTTGCTTTGGTTGTTGTCTCCTTAGC
>CAUYPK010051571.1:0-75369 GCA_963574355.1 Loris lydekkerianus | reverse complement strand
TGGTTCAGTTCAGAAGGTCTAAATCAATTGTCTCAATCGGCACCTGTCTTGGGTGGGAGAGTTCAAGAGGTCTCTGGGGACTGGATCTCAGGGGGCTGATGACAACTCTGCTATGGCTTACTCCAGTGCTACATGGAGTCTGGAGAAGCCACCTAGCAAATAGATCTGTCTGTTCCCCTCTTTGCCACTCCATCGGATCCAGTCACTGGTATCTCTGCAGATGGCTGACCCAGTTGCCTGTAGTGAACAGATACTCCAGGGGCTTGCACCTGCCTGGATCGCAAGGAGATCCGCCAGGCCTCTGCAGTCCGCTGCTATCTTGCAAAGCCACTTCACCACTTTAAGGGATTCCAATGAGGCAGATATTAGCCTTCTTTGAATTATCCCAGAACTCTCTGAGAGAATGATCCATTTTTGCTCTCCATTTCTCTTCCTCTTTGAGAGTTTGGGAAGCATTCAAAAGCTTTGTCTTCAATGTCAGAAATCCTTTCTTCTGCTTGTTCCACTCTGTTACTGAGGAATTCTACTATATTTTTCAGATCTTTGAGGGCTACAAATTCTTGCTTCTGTGTGTCAAAATCTTCGGTGGTTTTGTCTTTAAATTTGTTAAAATTTTGAGACAACTTTTGAATTTCTCCTCAAATTTCTAATTATGACTTTTTAATTGCTGCTCAAATTTCTAATTCCAAATTTTCCTCCATTTTATTAATCTTGTTTGTAATCCAAATTCTGAATTTGATTTCTGACATCTCAGCCAGCTGTTTATGAATTGGATCTTCAGTTACATCTGCCATATCTTTCCTTGGGGTGGGGGGGGTTGATCTATTCTGGTTATTCATGTTACCAGAGTTTTTCTGCTGATTTCATCCCTTGATTATTTTTCAGTGTTAGACTTTTCTCCTGGAGCTTTGTCAAGGACCCATACAGTGCTACGGCCTGAGAAACTGCAGACCTGTTTGGTGTGTTGGGGCTAAGTGGCTCTGTCTTGTTTTCAGCTGGTCTCTGTCTGACCCTAGTGAAACCATTACTCTGGGTTGAAGTCTCAGCTATGGAGAAATACCAGCAGTTAAATTACCCCACCCCCACAGGTAACAATTATAAAAGGAAAATCAAACCTTCCTAAAACCACACACCCAGGCCACCACTTGAATACTCCTCGGGTGATTGGCTCAGTTCAAAAGGTCCAAATCAATTGTCTCAGTCAGCATCTGTCTCAGGTGGGAGCGTTTAAAAGGTCTCTGGCAACTAGATCACAGTGGTCTGCTGATAACTCAAATGTGACTTGCTCCAATGCTCCATGAAGTCAAGAGGACCTACCCAGCAAATAGATTAGTCTGAGAAGGTTGATGCCTCCTTCCCCACCTTGCACCTCTGTCACACCCAGTCACTGATAACCCCACAGGGCTGTGACCCAGTTGCCTCCAATGAGCAGATACTCCAGGGGGTTGCACCTGCCTGAATCACAAGGGGATCTATGTCTGCTCAGCCAGGCCACTGCTCTCTGCCTCTATCCAGCAAGGGGAGTTGAGGCCTGACAACCTCGGGAGGCAGGGGCTGTTCACTCAGTTCCAGCCCCACCCCTGATTGATGTTACTGACAGAACAGAACAACTTTGCAGTAATTTGTTTCTGTCCCTGCTAAATTCCCCTGCAGAAGAGAAGCTGTTTTGAGTTCCCAGAGCCTGTGCCTCAGGCCCTGTCTGCGCTGCTGTACAGTCTCAGCTGTAGTTTGTATTCGCAGCACAGTTAACCTGTCAGATCCAGCCTCTGCTTGCCCTCTCTTGTTTAAGCTGATGGTCTCCTAGGGGGTGTGTGCATCTTAGGCTCAGTAAAGTGGTCCTCTGGGTCAGCCCCACACTAGGAATCTCCCGGCTCCGCACGTGCATTTTCTAGTCCCTGCATTCCACCTAGGCCGGTACCACTACAGGCAAACCCTTTACTCATGGGGCCTGCGTTTCCATTCCAGATCTGTTCCGTGGTGGTTGCCACCTGAGAAGATGCCCGGCCTCCTCTGGTTGCCCAGAGAGACAGGGGGTGTGACTTTAGAATATCTGGGGGTAAGCCTTATTGTTGCCAAAAATGACTGATGCTCTGCGCCTCGGGGCACCGCCGCTCTGGTGTGGCTCCCTCTAGCCGACTGTCCTCTCCTCACTCCCATGCCCTACAGTATCAGCACTGACCAGCTGCAGTCCAGGCCCTGTTCACACCCCTTGAGAAATCACCCAAGAATCTGGACTCATGAGGGACAGGCCTCCAGACCTCAGAGTGAGAGTGGAGGGGAGTGCTCAGAGCTCAGAACTGCAGGTAGAGAATATATACAGTTTTACACAGTTTTATGCCTGGCAGGAGAGTGCCATGGCACCCTAGTAGGGGAGGCCGGTCCAGTTTTTAGAGGTCTCTACTGTAGAGTATAATGGGAGGACATTTAAACTCTGCTCGTTTGTTTGTGGGGTACTCCAAGCTGTTCTCATGGGGGAGGGGACTTTGTATTTTGTATCTTTTGTTTTTATCCTTGGGGTCGCAGCTCGCCTCAGTGGGGTTAATGTGCATTCTTCAACCTTCTCTCTTGGTGCAGCTCTAATCCACCAGGTTACTTGCTAAATTTCTGTCCTTTAACTCTCCTTCAGGACAGGAGCCTCTGTGGAAAGCTGGCTTCAGTCAGCCATCTTGTCTCCACCCCCCAGTTCACTTTTGAATGTTAAATCAAAGTGAATTTCTAAGACAAATCATAGTTTTCCATGATGTATTATCCTTCTTATAGATTGTTGAATTTTATTTAACAAAATCATTTCACAATTTTTACATTTATGTTTATGAGTTTTATTTCCTTATAATTCTATGGTTTTGGTATCAGGGTAAGGTTGGCTTCATTAATGAATTGGAAAGTATTCTCTTGTTTGACTTTTTTGAAAGTGTTTGAAAAAACATGATGTTAATTCCTCTTTAAATATTTGTTATATATGGTTGACAGATTAATGGCTCTCTAAATGACATCTACTTTCTAATCTCCAGAATTCTGAAAATGCTATGTTACATGGTAAAGAGAAAATAAGTTGCAGATGGAATTAAAGTTTTTATTTGTCTGACCTTAATATAGGGACATTTATTTCAGATTATTCTGGTGAGTCTAATGTAATCAACAGGGCCCTTAATAGTGGAAGAGGCAAAAAAAAAAGAAAAGTCAGTGTGAGAGTGATTTGATGTGTGAAAGCCTCGAATAACCATTGATAGCTTTGAAGACAGAAAGGGGTCATGAGCCAAGAAACATGAGCAGCTTGTAGAAATTGGAAAAGATAAGAAAACAAATTCTTTAGAATCTCCAGAAGGGAATCAAGCCCTGCCAGCAACTTGATTTTAGCCCATGTCAGACTTATGAACTACAGAATGGTAAAATAACAAATGTGTATTGTTTAAGCCACTAATGCTTATGATAATTTGTTATAGCAACAATAGAAATCTAATACACAAGATTTCACCAGTAAAACCATGTTAGTCTGTAGCTTTCATTGCAAGAAGCTTCTAAATTTTAAATTCAACTGTTTTAATACACGTAAGACTATTCAAGTTACCTATAATTTCTTTTATAAACTTTGGCAGTGAATGCCTTTCAAGAAATTTGTCCATTTCACCTAAGTTGAATTTATTGGCATGGAATTGTTCATAATATATCTTTATTATCCTTTTCATTTTCCACAGAATTTGTAGTGACTCTGCTCTCATTCCTGATGTTAGTACTTTGTAACTTCTCCCTTCTCCTGATTGTTCTGGCTTTCTATTTATCAATTTTATAGATTCTATCAAAGAACAACTTCTTAGTTAATTTTATTTTCTCTATTCTATTTCACTGATTTCTGCCTAGTTTTTCAAATTGAGAGATGATTTCAAGATCATGACATTTGCCCTTTTAAAGTGTACAATTAAGTTGTTTTTAATCTATTCATAAGGTTGGTGAAGCATCACCACTACCTAATTCCAGAACATTTTTATCACCCAAGAAAAACATTCTGAACCCATTAATACTTACTCTCCATATACCCTTTCCATGTTCCCAGCAAACCTTATCAACTTTGCAGTTGTGCAATTTCCTATTCTAGGCATTTCATACAAATGGAATTGTGTAATACATGGCCTTTTTTGTTAGGTCACTTTCACTTAGTATGTTTCTAAAGGTCCATCCATATTGTAGCATGCAATGCCCACTACATTCTTTTTTATGGTTTCACTTTTCATATTGCAGATAGATCTATCATAATTTGTTCACTTATTCATAGTTGATGAACGTTGGGTTTTTTACACATTTTTTATTATTATAAATAATACATCTATAAATATTCCCTGGTTAATAATGATGTTGAGAATCTTTTTGTGTTCTTATTGGTCATTTGCATATCTTGTTTAGAAAAATACATATTCATATCCTTAATTTTAAATTCTCTTCTTCTTCTTCTTCTTCTTCTTCTTCTTCTTCTTCTTCTTCTTGTAAGACAGAGTCTCAACCTGTCACCCTGGGGAGAATGCTGTAGCACCACATCTCACAGCAACCTCAAACTCTTGGGCTTAAGAAATTCTCTTGCCTTAGCCTGCCAAGTAGCTGGGACTACAGGTGCCTGCCATAACACCAGGCTATTTTTTGGTTGTAGTTGTCATTGTTGTTTTGCAGGCCGGGGCTGAATTCAAACCCACTAGCTCCAGTGTATTTGCCTGGCTCCCTAGCCATTTGAGCTACAGGCACCAAGCCAAATTGAGTTATTTTTCTTTTTATTGTTGAGATGTGTGAATTAATTATATATTCTTAGTATTTGCCCAACATAGATATATGATTTCATAACATTTTGTGCAGCAATGTTTTGTCACTTTGTTGCCCTTGGTAGAGTCTATAGTGTCACAGCTCACAGCAACCTTAATTTTTTTATTATTATTATTTATTTTATTATTATTTTTTTTTTTTTGCAGTTCTTTGGCTGGGGCTTGGTTTGAACCCACCACTTCCAGCACATGGGGCCAGCACCCTACTCTGTTGGGCCACAGGCACTGCCCAGCAACCTTAAACTTTTAGGCTCAAGTGATTCTGTAGTCCCCAGAATATCTGGGACTACAGGTGACTGCCACAAGACCCGGCTATATTTAGAGACAGAATCTTGCTCTTGCTTAGGCTGGTCTAAAAGTCCTGAGCTCAAGCAATCTACTCTTCTCAGCCTCCTAGAGTGCTGGGATTACAGGAGTGAGTGACCACACCTAGCCTATTTTCCTTTTCTTAATAGTGCCCATTGAATTCCCAATCAATATAAGGCCATAGTGATTAAAAAAGCATGGTATTGGCACAAAAATAGATTGACATCTAGAACCAAATAGAGAACTATAAGATGAAATTAATATCTTACAGCCACCTGATCTTTGATAAATCAAACAAGAACATATACTGGGGGAGAGAATCCATATTCAATAAATGGTGCTGGGAGAACTGGATAATCACATGTAAAAGACTGAAACTGGACTTGCATTTTTCTCCACTCACTAAAATTGATCGAAGATGAGTAAAAGATCTAAATCTAAGACATGAAAGAATAAAAATCCTAAAAGAAAGTGTGGGGAAAACACTTGAAGGTATCGGCCTGGGGAATGACTTTTTGAAGAAAACTTTGGTGGCAACTGCTACAACAACAAAAATAAACAAAAGGGAGTTAATTAAACTGAATAGCTTCTGTACAGCTAAGAAGACAACAATCAAAGCAAAAAGACAACCATTAGAATGGGAATAGATATTTGCATATTATCAATCGGACAAAAGTTTGATAATTAGAGTCTACAAAGAACTCAAATTAATCAATATAAAAAGAGCCAACAATCCCTTATATCAATGGGGAAGTGAGATGAATAGAACCTTCTCTAAAGAAGACTGATGAATGGCAAAGAAATATTTTAAATATGCTCATCATCACTAATTATCAGAGAAGTGCAAATCAAAACCACCCTGACGGAGGCAAGAGAATCGCTTAAGCCCAAGAGTTTGAGGTTGCTGTGAGCTGTGACACTATGGCTAAGAGTAACATAGTGAGACTCTTTCTCAAAAAATAAAATAAAATAAAAAACCCACCCTAAGATATAATTTAACCCCAGTGAGTATGGCACACATCACACAGTCTCAAAGCAGCAAATACTGGCCTGGATGTGGAGTGAAGGAAACACTTTTACACTGCTGGTGAGACCACAAACTAATACAACCTTTTTGGAAGGAAGTATGGAGAATTCTTAAAGAATTCAAACTAGAACTCATATTTGATCTTGCAATCCCATTACTGGGCATCTACCCAGAAGAAGAAAAAAAAAAAACACTTTATCATAAGGACATCTGCACTATAATGTTTATCACGTTCAATTTACAATTGCAAAATTGTGAAAACAACCTAAATGCCTACCAATCCAGGAATGGATTAACAAGCTGTGGTATATGTACACCATGGAATACTATTCAGCCACTAAAAAGATGGTGACTTTACATCTTTTGTAGTAACCTGGATGGAGTTGAAACACATTCTTCTTAGTAAAACATCACAAGAATGGACAAGTAAGAATTCAATGTACTTAATTCTGACATGATGACAACTGATACTAGTACATAGGGGAGGAATAGGAAAATGGAGAGAGGGAAGGGGGGAGGGGAGGGGGGTACTGTGACACACATCTTGGGGATGGGACACAATTATAAGAGGGACTTTATCTTACAAATGCAAGCAGTGTAACCTGGTTCTTTGTACCCTCAATGATTCCCCAACAACAACAACAACAACAACAAAAAAAAAAAAAAAAAAAAATATATATATATATATATATATATATATATATATACATATATATATATCCCATTGAAGAACACAATTTTTTTCTTTTTTTGAGACAGAGTCTCACTTTGTTGCCCTGGGTAGAGTGCCGTCGCATCTTAGATCATAGCAACTTTAAAGTCTTGGGCTCAAGTGATCCTCTTGCCTCAGCCTCCCAAGTAGATGAGACTATAGGGATCTGCCACAATGCCAGGATATATATATATATATATTTTTTTTTTTTTTTTTTTTTTTTTTGAGACACAGTATCACTCCGTAGAGTGCTGTGGTGTCACAGGTCACAGCAACCTCCAGCTCTTGGGCTTAGGCAATTCTCTTGCCTCAGCCTCCCAGTACCTGGGACTATAGGCACCCACCACAACACACAGTTATTTTTTGTTGCAGTTTGACCGGGGCCGAGTTTGAACCTGCCCCCCTAGGTATTGGGGCCGGTGCCCTACTCACGGAGCCACAGACGCCCAGCTATTTTTAGAGATGAGGTCTTGCTCTAGCTCAGGCTGGTCTTGAACTCCTGAGCTCAGGCAATCCACCTGCCTTAGTCTCTCAGAGTGTGAAGATTACAGGTGTGAGCTACTGTGTCTGACAAATTTTTCATTTTTATGAAGTCTACTTTTTTTCTTTAGATGCTTGTGCTTGTAAGGTAATGAAGTTTTGTACCTATTGTTTTCTTTTTCTTCTACAAGTTTTCTAGTTCTATGCATTTTTCATTTAAATATTTGATTGATTTAGAATTAACTTTTATATGTTGTATGAAATAGGTCTCCAAATTAATTCTTTTGCATATTAATATTAATAGTCCCAGAACCATTTGCTGTAATGTGTTCTTTCCCTGTTGAATGTTCATGACACCTTTGTAGAAAATAAATTAAATACCAATGTTTGGGTATATTACTGGATTCTCAATTGTATTCCATTGATTTACCTGTAGATTTTTATGCCAGCATGAAACAGTGTTAATTACTGTAGTTTCGTACTAAATTTTCAGATCATTAAGAGGATTTTTTCCAGGTATTTTTATCAAGATTATATTGGATATTTTAGGACCATTATATTTCCATATGAATTTCAATATCAGCTTGTCAATTTCTGCATAAAAGAGAGATGGGATTTTGATAAAGAATGCATAGAATCTGTGTATTCATGGTGGGAGTATTGTCATCTTAACAATACTAAGTCTCCAGATGCATGAGAATAGGGTACCTTACAATTATTTATGTCTTTCTTATTTTACATAATAGTTACTATTTTTCTGAGCATAAGTTTTATACTTTATTTTTAAAAAAATAATTCCTAAGTATGCTATTCTTTCTGATGTCATTGGAAAGGGTATTATTTTCTTAATTTCATTTGGTGATATTTTACTGCTAATATATAAAAATAGTTGGATAGTTGTTTGGATATTGTTCTTATATCCTACAAATTTGCTGATCTCATTTTTAGAACCCACTTAGTCTAATCACTTTCAGCAAATTTCATTTAATTTTCTGTGTACCCCATAAATGCAGTAATGTACACAGTTATGATCTAATTAAAAAATCATGTCATTGGCAAATAGAGGTAGTTATATTTTTCCTTTACAATCTATATCTCTTTTATTATTATTTCTCCCTATTGCCTAATTCCCCTGCCTAAAATCCTCATTCCACTGTTGAATCAAGGTAAGGAGAGTTGCCGTCCTTACCTGTTCCTAATCTTAGAAAGATTTTAGTCTTCCTCCATTAATTTTGATGCTAGCTGTGGCTTTGTTTAGATGTCCTTGAGCAGGTTGAGGAAGTTCTCTTCAATCACAGTTTTGTTACATATTTTTATAATAAAAGAATGCTATTATCTGTCAATTGTTCTTATGCATCTATTTAAATGGATCATATTTTTTCCTTTCTTTTATTAAAATGGTGTGTTACTTTATTTTTGTATGTTGAACCAATCTTCCATCCCTAGGATAAATATCACTTCATGATATAGTATAATTTTTTTATGTTATTAGATACAGTTTGTTTTTCTGTTTTTTGAAGATTTTTGCATCTATGTTAATAAGTGGTATTTATTTGTGATTTTCTTTTCTTGTCATTCTTTTGTCTGGTTTTGGTATTAGGGTAAAATTAGCCTTGTAGCAGGACTTTGAACTAGAGGATTTCCATTTTAGTAATAATTGTTTGCATTATTTGAAATTGCCACTATAACTGAAGAAAATAAATAATCTTGAAGCCTATAATGCCTGTGATAAGTGATGTCAGAGAAAACTCTAATAGGAAGAAAAGTGCTCATAAAAGTTCCATTATAAAATTGTAATGGCTGATCCAGGATTATTCTACCAGGGAAATGCAACGAGGTGATACCCGCAAATAGGGGGCCTCTTTCCCTCTAAGACTGATTTGAAACCACATAAGGAACTAATAGATCCTACTGTCACTTATATAGTTCCCTATCAACAGCTCTCAAAAGATCAACAAAGAGCTGCTTGGTTCATGCATAGCAGTTACAAGTTGAACAAACAATATGTTTGGAGGACCACTGCTGTGATCAATAAAGGTAAAATAAAAATCACCTCAGTAGCTGAATAACATACTTTTCCTCTGGCAATGATGGAAGAATTTAACAATGATAAAGGCCCCTATGTTCATCTTTTTACTGGCTCATGAGCAGTGACCAGTGGCCTGGCTATATGGTCAGGCAGAGACCAATGGAAAAGTGGTTTATTAAAGGGATGCTTGTATGGGGCATAACCTATGGAAATCACTATGGAAATTTGATGATTGCATGTAGGACATACGTGGTTAGGAAGGTTGTGTAATACGTGGATATTAATATCTATGTTTTTTTAAAAAAACTTTTAGATCTGGAAGGTGTTTGTAATCAACATGTAGATATTCTGGTATCTTGGCTGAGGTGATGGCCTGGGTCCATGCAAGGAGTGAACAATGCTGAGATGGACTGAATCATGCCAATAACAACTGTTCTGTATGCTAACAAAAGAGATAGAGCTACAGATGACTATGTGAAAGATTTTCTGAGGGGAAGGCTCTGAACACAGATAGCAGGTCACACTAATGCTGTTATCAAGGCGAGATTACAAATGAGCCCCTACAAGAATAGACATTGACTCTGCATTGGGCTTTATTCACCTAGTGGTAGATTTTCACAGGTATTTCTAACAGAAAATATCAATTTTGTCTACCAAGTCACATCTCTTCATTATAATTCATAATGTTCAATGAAAGAAAGGCAGATATCCTCCTCAAAGTAATAATTTGATAGATAATCTGAATGGTCAATTTCAACATTAGTTTTCTAAAACATACGGTGTTGTAGAAGTGAAAGGTTGGCTTTCACAAATATGTGCTCACATGCAACATGAGGAAAGTTAAGAAAGCGTCCTCACTGAATAGATCTTTGTTGTTGTTTTTCTGGTGGATCTAAGGAAGAGGAGGTGGGGGAGAATTGTGATATGATTATGTTATTTTTCTTCTTCCCTATATCACCTAACTTTCTTTTTCTTGCATAATGTGGTGGTCACAGGACCAGCACTCCAACTGCAAGTGCTGAAAGCAAGGATAATCCCTATGTTTCTTAAATATTTATACCAGAATTCCTAAGGGCCTAATGAGGTAGCTTGTGTCTTCATTCCTTTTGGAAAAATTAGAGTTAACAATGGATATGGTTATAGTGGTAAAAATAGCCTATTACTTATACACCTATGCAATCATACCTTAGAGTCCTATATAAATGGAAATGGGCTGAGGGGGAAGTACTTTCTAGACTATTATTACTGCCTGCAGTCTAGACCAGCACAGTGACCAAAATTAATGTACTATTTATAGATGGGGAAAAATATGTTTGGATATAAATGGACAGAAGGACAAATTTAGTAGCTGAGGGCAAAGGAATAAATACATGGTTTTATAATGAGAGAAACACAATATCACATTAACACCTCAAAGGAAGTTTAGAATAAAAGATGATATTATCTCTTAAGCTTAATTATACTGGATGCCTGAAAGGGGAAAGGCACATATTGATGAGACTACTATTGCTTTTTGAAAAATAAAAAAATCTAATGGAAGCCTTCAAACCTAAGTGGCCTTGCCCTGGAAGGTATTTTCATATGATATGATGGTACTCTAGTAATGTTGTACCATCTTTTGAATTTTAGGAACCTTCTGCTACAAGTAATCAATAGTCAAAGACCAGGGGATGGCCTGCAATATAATTAAAATATATATATATATATATATATATTTAGTTTTAGTGTCAAGTTCCTGGCACAGAGGCTCCCAAAACTCTTGGAATTTTCTGAGTTATAGAGGTATCTTTTAATCCATAATAAAACAATCAGCCCTTTTCATCTATACCTGAGTTTATTTAATTAAGTGATGCAGATTGGGGCACATAGATAGCTTTAGGATGAGGCTTGATTACAAGAGATAGTAACTACATAGTTAGCAGGAGAGAACTTTAAACCCCATTCCCCTACCTTGGGGAGGAGACAGGGTGAGGATTGAATTCAATCAATAATAGATAATGATTTAAACATTGATGTATGTAATGAAACTTTAATAAAATGTCTTGAACAAGGTTCAAGAAACCTTCCAGTTGGTGAGCACATCCACATACTAGGAGGGTGAATCATCTGGAATGACATAGAAGTTTTGTGCCACCCTTCACCCCATGCCTTGCCCAATTAATCTCTTCAATTTGGTTCTTTCTGAATTTTATCTTTATAATAAAACTGTATTATAAATATACTACTTTTCCTGAGTTCTGTGAGTAGTTCTGGCAAATTATCAAAGCCAAAGGAGAGTGATCACTGGAACTCCTGAATTTATAGCTAGCCAAGTAGAAGTACATATAGCCTGGGGACCTGATTTTTGGCTGGCATCTCGAATGGGGGCTGAGACCTTAACCCCTGGGATCTGTGCTAAATCCAAGGAGTGACTGAATTAAATATAATTATTAGAAACCCAGTTGCTATCAGAGAACTGTGAGAATTGGTTATTTTTGTTTAGATAAAGCACACATTTGTATAGCCTCTCTAGCTCTCTTTTGGTTACTATTTGCATGATATATCTTTATTATTTTATTTTCAACCTACGGTATATGTGTCATTAATTCTAAAGTATCTTTTTTAATGAAATATGGTTGCTGCCATTTTTTGATCCATTTTAATACATTCCATCAATTTCTGATTTTTAACTGGAGTGCCTATATCATTTGTATTTTATGTAATCAGTACTAATGTAGGTTTTGCTCTGCCTTTTAAAATATGTTTTCTATATGTTAACTCTGGGTTGTCTCTATTCTTTTGTATTAAATAGATATAGTGCAGTGTAGAATTTAAATCTTTCATCTAAATATTTTTCAATATTTTTGAGTGATGCTTTTGGTGGTTGCACCGTGGATTAAAACTAACGTGTTATAATAGTCTACTATAGTTCAGATGAATATTAAGTGTAATGATGTTTTATGTGTCAACATTGGTAGGCTATTGCCAGAGGTCTTCAAACACTAATCTAAGTGTTGTTGAGAATGCAACTTGTAGATGTGACTAAAGCCCAAATCTAGCCAACTTTAAGTAAGGTATATTATCATAGATAATTTAGGGTAGGCTGATTGAATTGAGTTAAAAGGTCTTATGAATAAAACTGAAGATTTGGGGGGGAAAAAAAGTCTACCTATGGATCGTGTGTGACTTTACCACATAATGAAGATTCCCAAAATACCATTCCTGAGAATATGTTCTGTGGATTTTGGACTTTCCTTGGCAATATATACATTTACAGAAGCCAATTTCTTGCAATAAATCTTTTAATATATAGTTTCCACTGGCTCTCTTTCTCTGGTTAAACTCAAACTATACAAATTGGTACCAGAAGTGGTTCTAAAGAAAAATAATCTTTATTAATTGATTATGGGTTTTCTGGAATTGAGTTTCTATTCTGATTAAATTAGACACATCAAAAATCCTATTTCCAATGATAAATAGGGCACTGGTAGCTCATGGCATAATGTTGTGATAGAGATATATAAAATATCATCATTAGTTACTCATAATCAAATACCTATAGAAGGTGAACTTCTGACATAAATCTGGGAGCTATATGTGAACATGAACCTTAAGGGTGTGTGATAATAAGGAATGAACTATAACATTGGATTAGCCTGAATTTATTGATTTAAGCTCAAGCAAAGAATCTGAATTCAATATATTAGCTAAAGGAGTTAGAAAGGGCTCTATCAGCAAATTTGGTTGGCTACTGAAACATGGACAAAAGGTCATTTACACTAAATGAAGATGAAATGCTAGAACTGTCTTTGTATGTGGTAGATGAAGGTATCAAAAGGCTTATGGAGATTGGATTGTTAGAGTTGATTTATATCATGTGATACTTTCTGATCTACTTCAGAAGGTGAGGGGGGGGATTGCCCTAGGAGAGCTCTGAGTCATGAAAAAAGCAAATAAAGGTATGCAAGAGGTGAATTCTAGATAACCATCGGACAGGTCAAACAATGACAACTGTTTGGGAATGAAGCTTTGAAGGAACTCCAAAACAGTTTCCCCCACCTGCCTTTCTGGATGTCAGCCTCATGGTTTTCAATGAAATTGTAGGCTATTACTTTTCAAGGCAAATGCCAAACTGCAGAGTGTGGAAAGGATAGAGGGCAAGGTAAAACCCACAAAGGAGATTGATATCAGTAAGATGGTAATATCAATCCCCTCACCAAAAAAAAAAAAAAAAAAATCTATTTAATGACCATATATGTAGCAAAATACCTTTATGCGAACTCTAGAATCCAGCTGAGAAGTTTCAACACCTCAGAAGAGAAGAAAACTGGAAACAACCATTGCAAAATAGGTAAGAGGAGCAGTTTGACTTTACCGGTATCACCATTCCCCATGGCCTGGCATAGTTCATTACTGAGAGAAATCCCATTAGGCTGGGATTTCTCCCATATGGGAAAGAGAGCAAAGTGTGCACTTAACATATCCTGATACTGAGGACACTGGCCGAGAGAACTGTTGCTGTCCTGCCTCACCCTAAGTGCTGAGAAAATTGGAATAGTTAGAACACCTAGGGGCAGCTAACAGCAAAGAAAATATGTGGAAGCTCTCAGCAGCTAGTGCAGCTCTCAACATCAAGTGTAGATTTCAGCAGCCAGTGTGTGGATATCAGCAGCTAGTACACAGATCTCAGTATACAACATGGGTTTCAGCAGCAGTGTGGATCTCATCAGCTGGCTTGGTTTGGCTTTGTGGAATTGGCAAAAAGCACATTATCATGAGACTTCTCTTTCTAAAGGGAAGAAGAAAGATGAAACTTGCACCCAAATCCTGGCAACTCAGCACACTGCCCTATAGAAAAGAGGTAGGTGGCTCTCAGCTCCCATTGCTGCTCTGTGAGAGAGGGAAAAGACTTATCTCCCAGAAGTGAGAGAGAGTGGAGTAGACACATCTGTGGATCAGGTTTGGTAGATTCCAAGAATCTAGCCAGACTAATTGGTGAAAGACTTTTACTGTTAAAGCCATTCCATAGAGTCGAAGAAGTAGCTATATCTTCAATGCACAAACACCAATGTAAACCTATAAGGCCCCTTAATAATCTTAAAAATATGACACTATCACAGGAATAAAAACAAATCTCCAATAACCAACACTAATGAAATGAAGACATATGTGCTGAACAAAGAAATCAAAATAATTTCCATAAAGAAGTTTAGTAAAGTATAAGAAAATACATATAAACAACTGGCATCAGTAAAAGGATAATTACAAAAATGAGAATATAAACCAATAGCCACAAAAAACTAAACAAATTTTGGAGCTGAAGAACATAATAACTGAAAAAATTCAATAGAGAACTCCAACATAATTAATCAAGCAGAAGAAAATGAAAAATTAACAAATGCAAAGATAAGTCATTTGAAATTCACCAATCATAGGAACAAAAATTTAAAAAGAGTGAAGAGAGCCTTCAGGACATATGGGAAGTGAGCCGATATGCATATTATGGTAATTCCTTCTCGCTGGAGACAAGAGAGAAAAGGGCAGGAAGGAAATTTAAAGAAATAATAACCAAAAATTCCCAAAATTTGGGAAGGGAAATGGACATCTAGATTCATGAAGCCCAAAGGTTTACAATTGGCTGAATTCAAAAAACAATGGGGCTGAGACACGTTATAATCAAAATGACAAATTCAAATACAAAGAGAATTTTGAAAGCGAGAAGGAAAAAAAAATGACTTGCCAGGTATAAGAGAGACTCTGTAAAATTATAAGCCAATTTCTCAGCAAAAACATTACCCAGAAGATAATGGGATGATATGTTCAAAGTATTGAAAGAAAAGAAAACTGTCAGCAAAGAACATGTTACTCAGCAAAGCCACACTTAAGAAATTAAGACAAAATGAAAACATTCCAGAAAATCAAACTCTGAGGAGCTTCATCACTACTAGAAATTCTTTATAAGAAATGTTAAACGGAGTTCTAATTAACAACACAAAACCATATAAAATATAAAACTCATGACATAAATATAAATATATAAACAAATATAGGAAAGTGTTCAAATATAAGTGATATATAAATCACTATTGATTTTAGGTTAAAATGTAAAATACAAAATTACTGAGAATAACTCTAAATTACAAAAATTTGTTAATGGAAACACAAGATAAAAATGTGTAAATTGTTATACTACTAACATATAGTGTGGGCAGGGAGAAGTATAAAGGTGATTAAATTTCCTCTGTTATCAGCTTAAAGTAAATTGTTTTATATGTCACCTCACCTACTTATCATTTTCTTAGAACATTTAAAATCTACTCTTTTAGCAGTTTTGAAATATAAAATACATTTTTATTAACCATGGTCACCATGCTGTGCAACAGAGATTAAACTTTATTTCTATAACCCAATATCTGTGAAGATAAGGATCTATAAAGAAATAGTATCTTTGTTTCTCTTGCTATTTTTGAGATTTTTCTTCTTCATCACTGGTTTTGAGCAGTTGCTTATGTAAGTGTGTTAGCGTAGCTTTATTTATATTTCTTCTTCTGGGATTTGTGAGCTACTGGGATCTGTGACTCTACAGTTTCCATCAAATTTGAAAAATTTGGGTTCATTATTTCTCCAAATACTTTTCTGCTTCCCCATTCAGGTACTCAAATTGGACACATGTTAAGGTGCTTATAGTTGTCCCACAACTCTCAGATGCCCCTTCCAATGATTGCCTTATTTCTTTCTGCATTTCATTTTGTATAGCTTCTAGTACTATGTCTTCAAGTTTACTAATCTTAGATTCTGCAATGTCTATTCTTCCTTCAATCCCATTCTATGCATTTTCTATTAGAAATTATAGTTTTCAAATCTAGAAATGTAATTTTGGTCTTCTTTACATCATTAATGTCAGTGCTTACCTTTTTGAACATATAAAATGCAGTTATGATAACATATTCAGTGCTCTTGCCTACCAATTCTAACATCTTGTCAGTTTTACACTGCTTTTTATTGATAATTGTCATCTTCATTATGAAACTTATTGTTCTGCTTCTTTGTATGATTGAGTTTTCACTGGATGCCATAACCTATGACTTTTACCCTGTTGGTTGCTGGATATTTTTGTCTTTCTGTAAATATCCTAAGTTTTAGTCTGGGGTATAGTTAAGTTACTTGGAAACTCTTTAATCCTTTTCTGGTTTTTCTTTTATGATTTTTAAGTGGTACCAGAGTATTTAGTCTAGGTCTGACTATTCCTCACTACTGAAGGAAGTCCCTCTGTGTACTATACCTCATGCCCAATGGATTATGAGGATTTTTTTTTTTTTTTTCCTGTCTGGCTGGTGGAAGCTGTGTTAGGACTGAGTACTGTTTCATCTATACCCGCTGGCTCTAGGCCTGGGATAGTTTCCTCACAAGTACATGCTCTAATGAATACTCAAGTGAGACCTTCTGAAAGAGTCCATGTTTCTTTTTCTGTTCAGCTCTTTCTGTCCAGTACTTTGTCCGATATATTCTAGGCCCCCTCCTCTCCCAAGACACTCAGTTCTATCTCCTCAAATCAGGGAATTCACAAGGCTCCACCTTGGATTCCTCCCCTGCTGTAAGGGCTGAAAACTCTCTTGAGGATGTAAGTCACAGCAACTGTAAGGCTCACCCCACTTGTTTTCCCTTTCCCAGGGATCCCTGTTCACTGTTACATTATGTCCATTGTCTTGAAAAATACTGTTTTAAATACATATACCAGCTGTTATTTTTGTGGCTAGAGGGCTATATATTTCAAGTAGGAGGGTCAAACTGAGTCCTGTTATTCCATTTTGGCTGGAAAATTATAAATTATCATACCCTGATATCTCCTGATGGAATCATCAAATTGGTGTAACTATTTTGATATTCATTGCACACTGGCTAGCAACTGCAAAACAAAACACTAGAATTGAGCTGTGTGATAGAAAGAGCAACAGTAAATATCATGACTCTTGAGCTAAAAATGATCATAATCTTTCTTCCCAGACCATACTTTTTGACCCTGGCTGTATCACACATGAGCCACATAAGCAGAACACACGGAAGCAAAGTATTCATTTAATAAGAAATTCACCACTACACAGCTTTCCCCTATAGTATATGAATTTTTTCTCTATCAAGACAATTCTGATAAGGCAGATCATCTCTCAGTCCCAGGACTCTCTCCCAGAGATATTAAACCTATAAAGAATTTTATAACCATCAAACTTTTTGACCATTTTCTAGAATTTTATGTTACTCCCTTAATGATTAGATAAAATATAATTGGGCATCCTTGCATCTACCTATGGCTTGGAAGGTAAGGTAAATAGTGTTTTCCAACATTCCTGATAATAATAATCAGGTTGTGAGCTTTCTAACAATCTAGGCTGCCAAACTCTTCTAAAAATATGCTTCAGATTGTCTGGTGTGAGACTAGGACTTTGTTTTTGTTTTTTGTTCTTTTTTTAAGAAGAATTTTTAATGGCTTATAACATCTAAGAAGTTTTAGAAATAATGAACTAGAGGATACCTTGAGCAGCAGGTACTATTCAGGAATATATGCTCTATTTACAGTCTGCCCTATTGCCTCATACTTGGTCTACTACTCGCCTAGCCAAAAGAAATTGACTATGTGTCTGTACTGGGTAGTGACAGAGGACAGTGAGTTGACTCCTATAATTTAAAAAAAAAAAAAAAGATTGCATTCCTATAGCAAATTTGGGGATAAAAAATAAACTTTTATATCACTCTGCCTTCTCATTTGATATGTAAGTGCTGTTTTCAAATTCTTTGCACCCTTGATTTACCAACTTGAATAAAACAACCAGTGTAAATAAAGTGCTTTGTTGATACCAGAGCATTTGGTGTCTTGAAATGTCATTCAAGTAGCTTCATCATTCAATATGGACCACAGAAGGTGTGAATAAGAAGCAATAGACACCTGAATTGCACTTTTTAATATTGCAACACCATGTCTTTCATCTTCCTCACTAAGGGTACTGCCAAGAGATTGACTCTAGGCAATTCTGCCAATCTTTGATTTGTTAGTTTTAAAGGGAATATTTTGTGGATATATTACAGGTATGGAAATTAGAAGTGTGTTTACATGGCATGGCAGTCAGAGGAGGGCCTGGGGGAATAATATAATACCTGGGAGCAGGACTCTAACGTTGGAACTATTAAATGCCAAGCATTGTACCATGTGCTTCACATATGTAATTTCATTTAATCATTATAACAGCCCTAATGGAAAGTGAGTCTTTGATTCTGGATTCTCAAGGGTCAGCCATCTACATGGGTAGGTTTCCTTGAGGAATTCAGAAGAGTGCTAAATGCTGACAGCCAGGCTGCCAGTTAGCAGAGATCCTAACTGTGTGACAACTAGATACTATCAATTAGTAGACTGCCCTGTAGCAAAGCCCCTGGAGAGTCTTTTTATGAAGATAGAAAAGGCAACTGGAAAAACCTATTCGTATCCTTACTGCAACCCCAAGTTTTATTCATTATTCAATATGGTGGACAATAAAGAAATCAAATATACCAGCTGTTCCCATACTATTATTTATCACAGAGAGGGAGTGGGATATTAAATACACATACAAATACCTGCTGGTAATTTAACATGGAATAGTCACTGATGTAGGTATCTTATAGTTTAATGATCTCATTTAATAAGACCTTATAATTATATAAATGTGTGCACAGTAACATCCTCTAGGGTTTCAAACGTTCATTTTCTCTAGGAGGAACTATGGAAATGTACATGGAACCTGGGCATGCCTTAGCTCTTCTGGTTGATATTCCTTTTCTAATGCATAGATAGTTTTAGAGAGCTGCTTAAGATATAGTGGACAATTATTTCAAGGTATCTGCTTTTGAAGTAAGATACATATAACTCCATTAGCCACAAAGGACATTTGTGTGCTCTCATATCTGTAATTGCTATATGGTAGTGCTATATGACATCAATGCAATATGACACATGATATTATACTCAGGCAAGCCCAGTCCTCTCAGGCTTGGCTTTTAGCTAGGTCAATACTTAAGGACCATTTCAGGAAATCAGCTGGTAATCCTAATGACAAATGAACATTACATTTAGACTCCAAAGCCTCACAAAGCTATTCATATATTATCATATATCAATATTTTCACCCATAAAAGATATGAAGTAAAAATTAAAATATTTCCAAATACTCTTTATATTTTTCTTTTAATATATTATTAGTTCAAATTAAACAGCACATGAATACTGAAAATTATTTTGCCAAATGACACAAAATTGGAATAGCACATTTTTATTAATCCATTGATCTACTTTTCTTTGTCTACTTCCTCATTGCTCTATAGTCGTTACATGTCTTATATCTTTATTACTCTCCATAGTTTTGAGACATAAATTTTTTTATGACGTTCTAAAAAAAAATCTAACTGTAGGAATTATTTATACAAGTGTGGCTTAAAATAACTTTTAGTTACAATGGAAATATTCATTGTCCTATATATTCATTGTCTATTAGATAGCTACTGGTCAAATGTGGCTATTGAGCAATTAAAAGCACAATAGCATGACTGTTGGTCTCATTTTTCAATTTTATTACATTTTAATTAAGTTAAAGTTAAACGGTCACATATGGCTAGCAGCTACCATATTATACACTGCAAGTCTATACCCATGACATTTACGACCATGATTTAAATTTAAGACCAGTTAACATCATGGTGAAAGGTGATCACCAAAAAATCTATATGTGATATCTATGTAGCTATATTCTCTCTTTCCAGCAATATAAGCCTTGACATACAAAGCTGATAAGAAATTTCCCCTTCAGTGCTCTGGGACATGTGGACATACATTTCTCATATTCTGAAAAAGGGCAAAAGATATCTGAAATTCATATGATGCTTTTGAAAATAAAACTATAAGACATATTCATGCTCCACACACCTTATTTTGTCATTTATCAGAGCATTACAAAGCTACTATAACTAAAGATGATACCTGACTCAGTGCTAGCTCGCCAAATCAGAGACTGATACAGGTGCTATCTGGCAGGGTCATGCATTCTAAACATCAGCCTGCATCTAAATGATGGAGATGGTTGGAAGGAGTGTGGAGTATCAATAGCTTTTGAGTTATGATGAGCTCAATGCTTCACAAAGCACATGCTTGTCCTCAGAGCACCATTCTCCCTTAAGAAAATACCCTTCCTTTGCAGAAAACATTCTCTTTAGCTTGGCTCATCACACTTCCTACACAATGGTTATCATTTTACTTCCTTCTTTCTGCCTGCAATACACTTACCTAACATGACTGACAGAGCCTATTACTTTCTAAATCCATAATCCAGGTCTCTAAGTAAAGTGACCTCTAAAGAAATAGTAGAGTATTCGCAGCTTCAAATAAGAGCCCATCAAGTGGGGCGTGATGGTCTTCTGTGTGGCCTTGGAAAAAAATCAATAGCGATATCTCAATGCCACTAACATGACAAAGACATTTTTGGCGATAAGGCTGAAAAGTATAGAAATTTAAGAATCAATCTTTAAAATTCTTGAAAGTAAAAGAAGTCTGATAAAGCTGGTGATGCTCCAATTATTCCTAATGCACTCTTACTTATCAGGTTTCTCAGCACAAGGAGTATATTTTCTTTAATTTTTAAGTTTATTTAATTACTCAACTTGGAATGAACTGTGTTACAATGTTTTTTTAATATATGCCTTCCCTGGTTTATTATAACTGCAGGTTCTTTTCATGACTGGTTTTTTTCTTTAAAAAAAAAAAAAAACAGGACACAAATATTTCATTATTTGTGTTGGGAGCAGATAGCAATACATAGCATTTCTCTTTTCTTGTGCAGTAAATGTCATTCTCTTAAGGTTGATAAGGAGAGTCATGACAGATGACTGAAAAGAGGGGATTGTGTACTCAGAGGCAACTACAGGAGTGGTGTTTCAGAATCTGAAAAAGCTTAGGGAAAGATGAAGAACAGACTAACAAATGGTAAAACTGGGCTTGAGGAAGGCTGAATGTGTGGGCAAGAGGGGAATTTCCAAAACACAGAGAAGAGTTTGAGGGGAAAAAAGAACAAGATAGTTTGTCTTCATCTACCTGCATATCTCTCTTACCATACATAATTCTTTGAAAGCATGAGCTGCACAAACAGCATAGGATGGATGTGTGTATTTTTACTTTTATAATGTATTCTTGGCAGCGCACAGTGGCTCACGCCTGTACTCCTAGCACTTTAGGAAGCTGAGGAAGAAGGATCCCTTGAGCTCAGGAGTTTGAGTCCAGCCTAAGCAAGACAAGGTCTCATCTCTACTAAAAATTAAAAAATTAAAATTAAAAAAAAAAAGCCAAGTATCATGGCAGGCAACTGTAGTCCCAACTACTCTGGAGGCCGAAGCAGGGAGATTGCTTGAACCCAAAAGTTTGAGGTTTCTGTGAGCTAGATTGATGCCATGGCACTTTAGCCTGGGCAACAGAGTGAGACACTGTCTTAAAAAAAAAAATACACACACACACACACACTGTACCTTTGTTCCTCATTCCTCCAATGCAGCAGCTTGCACGTTGCTTGACACTGGTATTGTTGAATAAATGTGGGACAAGGAAATGAATGAATAAAATAGAAGACAGGAAAGAAGGAGGGAGGGAAGGAGGAGGGAAAGATGGAAGGAAGGAAGGAAGGAAGGATAAAGGGAAGACAGGGAAGGATGGAGGGAGGGAGGGAGGTTATATGTGTGTGCATGTGCATATACATAAAATAAATTTATCATCCACATACCTTTTCTCAACCCAACATGGTTATGCCAGTGCAAAGGGACTGGGGCCTCCATCTCTCTTCATTCTAGGCTTCATGTACTTGAAGTGATATATGCGTACCTAAAGAAGTATTTGATTTAACTATTTTGGTGGCTATACAATATAGTAGTAACTCCTTATGATTTTTCAATCCTAAAACTTCTACCCATCAATCCCATTGACAACATCAACCTATGTCTCTTTATATTCTTTATATGTGTAGATTGTTTTCTGAACCCAAGCATAAGACCGTGCATTTATTCTTTATACCTTGCATTGCACAATCAGACTTGACAGCGATGCAATCTCATTTCTATTTTAAAAATGTACTTTTCAAATAAAGGAAATCTACATATCATCTGGCATAATACAGACATTTTTTTGAAGGATAAACTTAGACTCCAAAAATGAGATGATCAGAGAAGTGTATAGTAAAGTGGGGGTATTGCCTATTGGCTTCTAATCCAAACCCCACAGAGCTAAAGCCTCTTTGTATATTTAGTTTCCTCAGACATAGAACAAGATATGATATATCCTTAATTTTCTTTCTTATTTTTTTTTGTTTGTTTTTTGTTTTTTGATACAGAGGCTCACTATGTTACCCTCGGTAGAGTGCTGTAGCATCACAGCTCACAGCAACCTCAAACTCCCAGGCTTAAGCAATTCTCTTGCCTCAGCCTCCTGAGTAGCTGGGACTATAGGTGCCCACCACAACACCTGGCTATTGCTATTGTTTTTTTGTTTTGTTTTGGTTTTTTGGTTGCAGATGTCATTGTTGTTTAGCAGGCCTGGGCTGGGCCCGAACCCACCAGCCTCAATATATGTGACCCACACTCTACTCACTGAGCTACACCAAGGCGCCGAGCCTAGTATTGTCTTTTGAAGGCATGTCACTTTAACGGCATTTTCTCTCAAGCTTAATTTCAAGTTTCGTGACTAAAGTTAGCAGACTTTTTGTAGCCAAAGGACTAGTTGATTCATTCTACTTTAAAAGTGATAATTTAAAGTATTGCATGAAAAAAATTTGAATATAAACTCTCATCCCCTACAATCAATGCTGCTGAATTATAACTCAGTGAGTATACTATTAGGATCAGAAGTATACTGTTGGATGTTTCTAAGAAAATTATTTCTCCAATTTTATTAAAGTCAAAGAAAACACAACCTAAGTTAAGCAAAATTCAAAAGCATTGCCTCATTCCAGTTCCAATTGTCAGCCCACATATTTTTTTCTCTCCTCCCCACATTTTTTGAAATACATAATTTTCATCCAAAGCTAATTATTAAAAATTAAATCCTAAAAATCAAAACAACAAAAAATGGTGGGACCTAACTCCTTAGATCTCTACTGAGCACCTTTCCTATTGACTACTCTACTACTATACTGCTACCATATTCATTAACTCTCAGTACAAAACAAGAAGAAAGAATGATAATTATCTACATTTTATAATAAACAACTTTTGAAGATGCTTTCAACTTTGTTGTATAATATCTTGTGTTTATGAATTTATGTGATTAATTTTCCTTATAACACACTATCTATCTCAAAAACTCCCCTCCTACTCAGCAGCCCCAGGAAGAATTTTGCAAACAGTATGAGCCTTGTATCCTATAAACAAAGAGCACATTGTATCAAACAATAGAAATTGCATAAGGCATTGTGTTTTCTTTGACATCCTGGCTTCCAGGAAGCTCCTAGCCGACCTGAACATTTAACCATTACAATTATATTACTAATGTATTCTTCCTTATAACTACTTCCTCCTCAATCTCCATCAATATTTTTAACAGTCTTAATATGAACATACGTATTTTTATTATAAGACAATTCAAATCATCTTTGTAAAAAAGAAAAATAAGTATAAGATATCTATTCAGCATCACAGGTTGATATAAAATAACATTGAAGAGGCTGTGCCAAAATACCCAGTGCATTTGGTCAAGGCTGGATGTTTCTAAACATGTGGTTTATCCACATAGACGCTAATCTGGAAAATTCAGAGAAAAGCCACAAAACTGGCATAGACTTATTTGACTGGACACAAAATTCCCATAAAACTTTAGCTAGCAATAATAATTGTAGTCTAGTTTAACACTTCAGGAGAGTAACTATTGGTGGCAGTTTGGCAATGGGGGTCAGATGGTACCAGAATAGTTATCAGAAAGGTTATGGTAGCTTATAGAAGTATCATGGACCTATTAGGCTGTACTGCATTTTTAAGTGACCTAAACGTGTGAAAAACAGAGGCCATGCTGTTGATAACTGTCAGAGTCTATAATTAGTGCTACTTAGTGTGCCTTATGAGAAAAATCAAGTGAGGATAATTCTACTATCAGAAATAGAAACACAGACTCCTAGACATTTGGATATGCAAGTGAAAAGGGTGTGTGTGCCCAATAGCTAGAAAGACAAAGAGTTCATCTTATTTACTCAGTCTTTTAATTTCAAGTTTTGGAGCTTAATTAGATAGGCAGACAACCAGAGTCGTATTCAGATCTGCAGGAAAAAGCAGCTATGAAATCAAGCCTCTACTGTGGCCAAATTACCCTTATTTAGCCCTGTAATTCCATCTCTCCCATGTAAGCCACAAATCATCTAACACAAGAATTCAAAAAGGAAAAAATAACCAAGTAAATGGATCTCATTACCAAAGACATGCCTCTTGTATAGCAAATTTCACCTCCTTATAAATAACAGTGTGCTAATCAGCACAGAGGAAGCCTAGATCCTACGTGGGTGTGGAAATTCTAGGGAAGACCAGCAAGCTGTTTTGTAAATGTCTGGTCATTCAAGGGAAGTGCTAAGTCCAGATTCTAAGAGGCATGGGAGATAGAATTCCAAAAGTTTCTGTTCATTTAAGTTTATTTTAATTTTGTTTGAGTAGTACATATCTGTATAAGTAATGTTAGCCCATGTAGCATCAGGTTTCTGCCAATTAACCAAATAACCTGTAACTATACCAAAACAGACTTCACTTCAGCAACTGTGGGAATCAGAGAAACCATACCAGTACCCTGTGACATTTGCCCTCAACTTTAACCAGGTACAATTTCACTTTCAGATGGTTCTGGAGGAGTTGCTTTTATCAGGTCCTCTTTCTTATAAGGAAGCCTTGGATGTTTATCAGCTTGTTGACAAAAGCACAGCCCAGCTTCATACTAGATCCTATCTGAAACATCCTCTGATTGCATTTAGAATGACCATAACCCTAACATAAAGCTCTGTAACTCTGAGTAAAGATCAAGCCTAGAGGCTCATATAAATATAATAGAAATATGTATAGAAGTACCATGGGCCAAATGCTCTCTATTGGCTTCTAGGTTCTGATGTTTTTACTTCATGAATGGATAAAAGATTTGCAAAGGGTTACTTTAGTTGGCTGAATAATGGCTTCCTGTAAACATCAGGTCAGAGTCCTTAGAACTTGTAAATGTTTCTTTATAAGGAAAAAGGTTCTTTGCAGATGTGATTATAGTAAAGATCTTGAGAGAAGTAAATTATCCTGGATTATCTAGATGAATATTACATGTATCACAAAACATATAAAGCAGAGGGAGATTTCACAAACACACAGAGAAGGAGGCAATGTGAAGATAGAATAGGGAGAGATTTGAAGATGCTAATTCTGAGGATTGAAGTGATGTAGTCACAACTCAAGGACTGTTGGAAGCCATAAGAAGCTGGAAGAGACAAGGAATTAATTAACACCTAAACCTGGAGAGGTAGTGCAGCCTTGAAAACACCTTGATTTTCGTCCAGTGATACTAATTTAGGACTTCTGACCTCCAGAACTGTGAAAGAATAAATTACTCCTGTATTAAGTCTCAAGTTTTTAATAATTTGTTACAGAACCCACAAGAAAGTGACATAATTATATCCAAAAATTATCCTATATGTCACCTTATTCAACCCTCACATTTAATATGAGAAAAATTAAAGAGAAAGTTATTCATGTCTTTGAACAAGGAAAGCCTTTTGAATGATAATGCTGCCAAGTTATATTAGTTAAATCTTCACCAACTAGATTCAGGGTTTGAAGTTATACCCCTAGCCCAGTAAGAAAAATAAATTCTTGGTTTTGAGTTCCAAAAATAATCTGGAAAGCCATAGTAATGAAGGTAAGGTGGATCTTCATTATTTGTGAATTCCACCATATTTATGAATTTTCAAAATTGGTAAAGTTTATTTGCAACCTCAAAATCAATACTTGCAAGACTTTCCCTGACATTCATGGACATGCATAGAGTGAGGAAAAATTTATTGCCTCACTCTCATGTCCCCAGGGGTATCAAACAAGCCAACACTCTGCCTTCTTGTTCCAGCTCTCATACAAAGGTGACCACAGGATGGAACAGTGTGGTGCCAGGGATGGTGCAATGCAGTGCAAGAAGCTCCAGCTCTCAGACCAGCTGGACAACATTTGAATCCCTGCTCTGATACTTCTTAGTGAAGTGGTCTCTGGTGAGTCTTCTGAACTTCATTTTCTCTGTTGAAATACTGCAAAGAAAACTGAATCTAGCAGGATGAGTTGACTCTAGGAGTTAAGATTATAATCTTTGTGGAATATGAATGTGGGGGCTCTATTTATATGTCTATTTCCCATATGAGCAATGGCTCAATAGGCACCAATTCAGCATTTATTGTAATTGTATAGAATATAACTACCATAAATATTGATAATTAAATGTATGTGTGTATGTATGTACGTATATGTATATAGTCCCAAATTATGTTACATGAAATTTGTAAACAAATTGACAAAAAATCCTAGAATCCAGGCCATAAATCATAGAGTAGAAATGAATGTGCTATGTCACAAAAAATAGTAAACAGATCAAATAGATGACACGTGGCCCTTCTCTGATACTATACTGAGATACCCATCAGAAATACCAGCCTTGGGAGAAAAAATGGAATAGTTAGGAATGGAAGGAGGAGGAGAATTTTTAATTATTTATGCAAGATAGGCTGAAATATAAATCCTGCACTGACCAAAAATTATTGGATTAGACTGAGGAAATGCATTGAATATACTAAATTAAGCTTTCTAGAAGGCCAGGAGTTAGAGAAAATTGTTTTTTTGTAGTAACAAGGAACAGAAAGCAACCTAAATAAATATTCATAAGATATTTTGAAAATACATTATGAGACATGCATATAAGGGACTATCATTTATTCTTTAAAAAGACTAAAATTGGCATACATACACACATCATACACAAATATGCACACACTAACATGAAAAGTTCATCATGTAATATTATGAAAATTGTAAACTCATAAAACTGAAGGCATAGCATGATCTTAATTGAAGGAAACAAAGCAAATTGCATTTCTGGTTGAATGTGCAGATGATGTGTGCACAAATGACATATAAGAAGCCACCCATAAATAATATGTATCTTGATTAATCTCATAATTTTATTAACTTTTTTGTCTCTATTAACTTTTTTTTCAAAATCGTGTCACAGACACACTGAATAACAAGGATTTGTAAGATGAAAAAAAGAATTTTATTTTGCCTGCTTGGTTTTTCACGGCTATGGTTGTCAACTCTTGTACCCCTAGACTTTGGCCTCAATTTTTTCTCTATACCATGAAGATACAGAGTTGTGAGCCTACCTGTCAGCATACAGAACAGCAGCACATAACAGAACAGTCTATCTTGGCACCCTGCTAAGGGCAGTATCTGGACTCAGGTATCTTTTTCTCAACTTCTTCATCTTCATCTATCCACTCATTTATTCAATCAACACATAGTTATTGTGGCAGTCATTTTTCTAGGAGCTTGGAAGATAGTGATGAATACCACAGGCACCATCCTCATGAAATTTACAGGCTAAACCAAGGCATCTCAATCACAGCATTATTAACATTTAAAATGGGATAATTCTTCCTTGTAGTGGGCTTTCCTGCACATTGTAGCATAGTGCAAGAATTTTTTTTTCTCTACCCATAGTATTTTTGTTGGCATGGACATTGAAATTAGTCTGACAAAAGATAAATTAACAGTTGAAAACCAAATAAAATCGTGAACATGTGCATTATGCATACACATGAGAGCACTCAGAGATGAGCAACTCAAAGGAATGGTTAGAACTTGGGCTTTTATAGCATCACAACAAAAGAATGATAAATTTATAGTGAAGTAACAAGATAATAAAAAAAGGTCTTTGAGCTTCTGGAGTAGCAAATTGTGGGAAGGTAAATAGATGCACAAACTAAAGGAAGAAAACAATTTGGTAGGTAGATTCCTCTGGTGCCAACTCCAGGCTGAAAAGGGTCTAGAGATTTCTTCAGTGATTAACTTCTTTCTAATAGAGATGGGAGGAGAGATACCTTTACAAATTCATGTCCTGCTTTTAAGCTAATAAGGGTAGTACAGAGAGCTCTTCTTCTATTTACTTTCTTTTAATTGTCTTCAGCTCAAAATGTTCAATATGCCAAAGTGCCATTATTTGGGTGGTGGTGCATTCTGTAATCCTTCAGGAGAATGAGATGTGTAAGCACCATTCTTGACCTTTACCTACCACATGCCGGTAGCACACCCACACACACCCAGTTGTGACAAACAAATTGTCTCCAGGCATGGACAAATGTTCACGGGGGTTCAAAATTCCCCACAGTTTATAACCACTGGTCTAGTTCTTTCACTGTATGTAGATCTAGGATGACCTTGAACAAATAATTAGCAAATAATAAGTGTATAAACTTCTAGAAAGGAGTGAAACCAAGGAGCAGTAAGAAATTCTAGGCCGGAGGAAATGAGACTCTGCTTTTGACAGGGTGGTCAGGAAAGCCCTCAAGATCTTTATCATTTGTTGGTCTCTCTACTGTGAATACTCTTCCACCAGGGAAGAACAAAGATGAGGCAGCCATAGAAGGATCTAAAGAATGAGTACTCTAGGCAGACAAGTATAAACACCCTGAAGTGAGAAGAGCTGAGGCAATTATGAGCTCAATGTGTTCACTACATGCAAAGACCAGTGTAACTGGAGGCCAATGAGTGACAGGGACAGGACAGAAGTACTTAAAATAAAAGCTTTCATTCCTTCCCTGCCATGTGCTCAGAATCTTTTCTTTCAAAATATTTCACAGCAGGTTTAGATTAATCAGAACTAGGGGTGAATCTAATCGTCACACATCTGGAAGCTCCAAGAACTTTCAGGAAGACAGAATGTTGAGCTCAGAATGTTCTACTTTATTTCCAATAAAGATAAAATAAAAATATCTGAACATATACAACCTAGGAATTAGATTTTGAGATATAAAATGATTTGAAAGGAATATACATGTACGCATTTATGTCACCTGCTATTGTCTGTCTCAGTTCATTCTGCCTAGTATAACAAAATACTTTAGACTGGGTAATCTGAAAACAATAGAAATGTATTGTTCACAGTTGTGAAGGCTGGGAAGTCCAAGACCTGGGCACCAACAAATTAGGTATCTGGTGAGGAGCCTTTTATTCATAGATAGTCAATGTGTTCTCATATGATGGAAGGGAAGGCAGTACTCTAGGGCCTCTTCTGTAAGGTCATTAATTCCATTCAAAAGAGCTAAGCCTTATTGACCCAATCACCTCCCAAAGGCCTCCTCTTCCAATGTCATAGCATTGAGGATTAGGTATCACCATATCAATTTGGGGGGAATGCAAACAGTCAGACCATAGCATAATCCAACTTTGGGGAACAGAATTGAAATTTCTTTACCAGGAAAGATATTATGCTGAGTCATCTTATTCCCACTCTACCTCATCTTTGACCACTGCAGCATATAGTATGAGAAAGAAAACCGCACACATTGCCTCTCACAGAGGAACAAATTTCCTCTTTAAGACAGGTTCAGCAGAATCCAACTTGAACTCCAGCACCTTGCACTGAAAATTTCAAAATACCTCCCTGCATTGATCACTATGGATTGTGACACGAAGATGAATGCAACTACTCTGTACTTTAAAAGAATCAGCACTTGACAGCAGTGCCCTTTCCCTCACTTCTTGATCCTTGTCATTAGGCTATAGTGCCATGCTCCAATCCAGCAAGCACTGCTCTATTTTTCTCTAAGGCAGCTACAAAGCTCCAGTGAAACTTACAACTGTCATCAGTACTTAGGAAACTAGCAACCTTCAGTGAAAGGGCCTGTGCTAAAATACAGCTCTGCTGTTTCTTAGCTAAATAACCTGATCATGAGACTTTTCTTAGTTTCCATATAAATAAAATTGGGGTAATAATAGCACCTTGTTTTTAAGTATTAGTGAGGACTTATTTAAAAATTTTCACATAATGTGCTGCTACCCTGCTATGTATATAACCTGAGCCTCAATAAATCCTATTTGTTATCACTATTGCTGTTATCCTTATCTCTCATTGTGTGTCCTTTACCACAAGCATATTGAGGCCCTGACAGAATCACAGAAGCCTTTTATGGCCAACACTCTAACTTTAATAGGTCTCAAATACTTGTTTGCCCTTCACAAGGAGGTTCCTACAATGCTTTAAGATAGACTCTGTAGCCCACAAAGACATATTAGTCAAGTAGCAGGGGATCACACATTGGATCAGTGAATGAATTAGATCTTAAAGTTCTCTTCCCACTAAATAACTCATATTAATAGCATACAGTTAACAATTGGCTCCAAATAAAGAAGTAATAAAACCTATAGCATTATAGCAAGACCCAAGAGGCCTGTATTCTTGATCCAGTTCTCAAAGGAAGATCTTCCTTCTCAAATGTCTGTGTACTTGTTTATAAATGAAAAGGAATAGGACTTTTAAATATGCCACATACAGCACAGAGCCCAGTGGAACCATATCTGGACCTGATGGAGACTATGTCTCACTTCATGTGAAGTGGGTGCAATAACCAGATGAGACTTTTGACTTCTATTTACCAGTATAATGGGTAGATAGTTAACCTATTATATATATGGAAAGAAAAGTGACAGGAAATTTAGTAATCAGAAGTGTAGGCTATAACAAAGCATTCTACAATTAACCAGTATCTGCTTTCTCCTCTTCCTTGACACATCATTACACCACATGTCCTGATCTACCTGTAGGTTCATGTGGCTACCTGTCCATGTGGCTGAGTTTTGGCCAATGGAATGTATATTAAAGTTCATGGGCTTCTTTCACCTTTCAAGCCATCCACCATGGCTTTTCCTTCCCTTGCCTGCCAGTTAGATGCCAAAGATATATGTGTGTGTGTGTGTGTGTGTGTGTGTCCATCAGAGAACTCTGAGGTCCTAGAAAGTGTTAAAAACTTTTGCTGGAATGACTCCCACCTCTCCAGTCCCTCAATGACTGCAGAGTATAGGACTTCCCTGTTGATCCAATTAGACTATGATAGGAATATAAACTTTACCCTTGTTGTCTTAAGGCATAGATTCTGAAGTCAGTTGTTAGCCAAGTGTGACTACTGCTTTACTGTATAACTGTTGCATCATTTATAATTTTAGGTGAATGACGTCTACCCCATGAGAAGAGTGATATGTCACATGTCAAGTATAGTGTCTGGTCCATTTATTTACAAAAGGTAATGATCCTCAAGCTTAACTATTCACACTAAGTTCATTGCAACTTCTGAAGTTTTTTCCCTTTTTTATACCAATGCCTTTATGTAGTGGAAATGTTGACCCCTTAGAGTAAATCTTACCTGCTTTAAATTAGCCCTGTTGTTAACTCTTGAATAATGAGAAGCTGAAGCCACTGGAAACACTAAACAAGTTCACCAATGCCTCAGTTTCTGTGATCTAAAAACCACAAACACTATTCTTATGTGGGGTGAGAAAAATATGCCATTCAAACTAGTGACTATAAAAAACCTTTTACTTTCTTATGTGGATTTCACTTTGAATTGTTTCTATTTTTTTAATTACACTTATTCACATTTACTATTACAGGACTGAATCACAGTGTAGGCTGGATCCAACTAGGATTTCATATCTGCAGCTAGGAAATGATTGAGGCCTGATTTAAAGTTCTGTGTTCTATTTGTAATAGCTCCACTTTCATCTTAATTGTCCCAGCAAAGATTTACATTCTGATGAAATAGCTGTAGTTGCTATAAAATCCATTGGAATATAAAACACATTCAGGTAACCCATTCATTATTCTAGAAAAGCATTAGTAGCTTTGAAAAAAATAATTAAATAGCGAAGTTGCTAAAAATTCCATTGATAATCTATATATTCAGATAAACAACATACCAGAAAATGTATCAGTGCACATGTTCCTATGTTATCAACCATTCATTAGATGCCTGATATGTGCAAATTATCTATCTACTAGAGACTGCGTGATATACAGTTAAACAAAAGCATGAGAATGGAACAATTTTTCAAGTTCCAATTATCTTCAGATCTCTTTCATTCTCAAAACATTCCACAAGCTTCCAACTGCTTATGAAATTACTTACTAATCTGTTTCTGACATTCACAGCTTTAGCCAATCTTAGTGAGCAAACTGAATGAGTACACAAAACTTTCCTACATCCACGTTTTTTTATCATGCCTTTCCTTCTGCCTGAATGTCCTGCTAGTCTTGTTGCCTGTTGAAATCCAATCTATCCTTTAAAGCTCATCTCTATGCTACTGATTTCATGCAGGCTTGTTTGTTTACTTCTTAAAACACTTGAAAGAGATTTCTTGTCTCCTCTTCACCTTTGTATTAATCCTTTGGGCACTTCTGATCCTCATGTAGTTATTCTCTATGCATATTTGTTTTAGGTACACCAATACTACCACTACTTAAGAGACAGAACTGTCTTGCTTGTTTACCTATGACAGTGTCTAACATAATTCCTTATATGTATATGTTAACACTTCTTAAATATTTTAATACAAAACGTTTAAACCTAACAATAAACAAACTAATTTTTCAGTGGGTGAAGGATTTGAATAGACATTTCTCCAAAGAAGATATACAAATGGCTAATAAGGACATAAAGAGAGGCTCAGCATCACTAGTCGCTATGGAAATGCAAGTCAAA
This sequence comes from Loris lydekkerianus, assembly GCA_963574355.1. Lineage (NCBI taxonomy): Eukaryota > Metazoa > Chordata > Mammalia > Primates > Lorisidae > Loris > Loris lydekkerianus. The sequence continues at coordinate 42,230 of CAUYPK010051571.1, read as the reverse complement.
ACCACCATAAGATGCCATTTTACAATGATTAGGATAGCTATTGTCAAAAATAAAAGCAAATGGTGTTTGTTAACACTCATATGCTCATAGGGAAACAAAATTAAATTCAAGTGGGGGAGGTGGAGAGGAGGAAGCGTCTCACCCAATGGGTATATTGTACATTTTCTGGGTGAGGGGCACAGCTGTAACTTCAACTTAAAATATAAAAAAGCAACCTACAACTAAAATGTATGTACCCTCATAACATCTTGAAATTAAAATACAAATATTGTAAAAAATAATAAAACATTATACACATTATACACATTATATATAATGTTTTATATATATATATATGTATGTATATATATTTGTGGGGGTGGGGGTGTATATAAAATCATTGGCAAGGATATGGAGAAAATAAAACCCTTGTGAATTGCTGGTGAGAATGAAAATGATGCAGCTAATGTGGAAAATAGATTGATGGCTAATGAAAAGGTTAAACACAGAATTAACATATGATCCAACAATTCTACCCCTAAGTATATACCCAAAAGAATTGAACACATGGATTTAACAGATACTTGAACACTGATGTTTATAGTAACATTATTCACAATAGCCAAAAGGTAGAAACACCCCAATGCCCATCATCAGATGAATGAATAAACAAAATGTGGCATATACATGTAATGGAATATTATTTGGCCTTAAAAAAAGAAATTCTGCTACATGTCACAATATGGACAAAACTTCAAAACATTATACTAAGTGAAATAAAACAGGCACACAAGGACAAATATTGCCTTTTTTTTAGATATCTTAATGTGAGAACCAGGAATTTTAATAGTGATACGATAGGTAGACAGTATTTTGCTCACAATCACGTCATTAATGTTACTTATTTGAATGAAGAGATTGTTTCTCTAGAATCTTTCTGTCATAAAATTATAAAATCCAAGATTCTTCAAAGACTAAATGGTCATTTCAGAAATACATACACATGCATTGTTTCTTTTTCTCATTCTTCTTTTTTTTTTGAACCCAGTTCACAGAATTTTATTATCATGCTTTGTAATTCACAGTTTACTGGCATTTTGATAGGTACATGAATATCTCTGGTTATATTTGATTAAATATTTATTCTTAATATTATTAACACCTCTAATGTAACAAGGAATACAACATTGTGAATATATCTAAAAACTTAACGTTTACCTCTGTACATTTCCCACATCTTGTCCCTGGCTTCTCATCAAGAAGCAATTTCTGTACATAAGTTTATGTTGCTACTTTTTCTTTTTGTTCTTTAACATTTTCTAGCACACAAATATAAATACTTAAAAAATATGTTGTGCAGTGTGGCTTGTTTTTTAACTTATTAAGAGAGGTATAATTTCTTTTTATTTGGGATTCATTGAGGGTACAAAGAATTAGGTCACACTAATTGCAGTTGTTAGATAAAGTACCTCTTGTAATTGTGTCCCACCTCCAAGAGGTGCGCCATACACCATGACCCCATCCCCCTCCCTCTGCCATTCTTCCCTTTCCCTTATTTCCCTACCCCATCCCTCATATTAGCTCATCTACTGCCTTCATATTAGAACAGAGTACATTAGATTCTTGCTTCTCCATTCTTGTGATGCTTTACTAAGAAGAATGTGTTTCAACTCCATCCAGGTTAATACAAAAGATGAAAAGTCTCCATTTTTTTAAATAGCTGAATAGTATTCCATGGTATAAATATACCACAGCTTGTTAATCCATTCCTGGGTTGGTGTGCATTTAAGTTGTTTCCATATTTTGGAGACTGTAAATTGAGCTGCAATAAATAGTCTAGTGCAAATGTTCTTATGATAAAATGATTCTTTTTCTTCTGGGTAGATGTCTAGTAATGGGATTGCAGGATCAAATGGGAGATCTAATTTGAGTTCTTTGAGGATTCTCCATACATCCTTCCAAAAAGGCTGAATTAGTTTGCAGTCCCACCAGCAGTGTAAAAGTGTTTCCTTCTCTCCACATCCACATCAGCATCTGCAGCTTTGAGACTTTGTGATGTGTGCCATTCTCATTCAGGTTAGGTGATATCTCAGGGTGTTTTTTGTTTTGGGGGGTTTTTTTGTTTGTTTGGTTGATTGGTTGAGACACAGTCACACTTTGTCACCTTCAGTAGAGTGCTATAGCATCACAGCTCACAGCAACCTCAAACTCTTGGGCTCAAGTTATTCTCTTGTCTCAGCCTCGCTAGTAGCTGGGAAAACAGGCGCCCTCCATGCCTGGCTAATTTTTAGAGATGGGGTCTCACTCTTGCTCAGGCTGGTCTCAAACCTGTGAGCTCAGGCAATCCATTCGCCTCAGCCTTCCAGAGTGTCGGGATTACAGGCATGATCTGCTGTATCAGGTCTCAAGGTGGTTTTGATCTGCATTTCCCTGATGATCAGGAATGATGAGGATTTTTTTCAAATGTTCATTAGTCATTTGTCTTTGTCAGAAAAGTTTCTGTTCATATCTCTTGCCCAGAGGTAGATGTGATTGTTTACTCTTATTCTGTTGATTGAGTTCTCTATAGATTCTAGTTTATCAACCCTTTGTCAGATTGATACCCTGGAAATATCTTTTCCCATTCTGAAATGTGTCTTTTTTGCTTTATTTTGTCCTTAGCTATACAGTAGCTTTTCAACTAAATTAAATCACATTTGTTAATTTTTGTTGTTGTTGCAATGGCCACTGAAGTCTTTGTCATAAAATCTTTCCCCAGTCCAATATCATCAAGAGTTTTTCCCACGTTTTCTTATAATATTTTTATCATTTTGTGTCTTAGTTTAAGTCTCTTATCCATCTTGAGTAAAATTTTATAAGGGGTAAAAGGTGTGGGTCGAGTTTTAGTCTTTTACATGTGGTTATCCAGTTCTCTCAGCACTATTTGTTGAATAGGGATTCTTTTCCCCACTGTATGCTTTTGTTTGGTTTATCCAAGATCAGATGGCAAGTAGAGACTGTTTTCATCTCTTGGTTTTCTATTCTATTCCATATGTCTATGTCTCCATTTTTGTGCCATTGCCATGCTATTTTGATTACTATAGACTTGTAATGTAGCCTGAAGTTTGGTAGGGTGATGCCTCTGACTTTTTTATCACTAAGAATGGCCTTAGCTACATGGGTTTTTTCCTAGTTCCATACAAAATGAAGTACTATTTTTTTCCAGAGCTTCAAAATATGATGTTGGTATTTTAATGGGGATTGCATTGAATCTGTAGATTGTTTTGGGTAGAATTGATATTTTCACAATGTTGATTCTTCCCAGACAAGAGCTTGGTATGTTCTTCCATTTGTTAGTGTGTTCTTCAATTTATTTTCATTTTTTTTTATTTATTAAATCATAGCTGTGTACATTAATGCAATCATGGGGCACCATGCACTGGTTTTATATATAATTTGAAATATTTTCATCAAACTGGTTGGCATAGCCTTCTGGCATTTTCTTAGTTATCATGTTAAGACATTTATAATCTACATTTGGTAAGTTTCACATGTATCCTTGTAAGATGCATCGTATGTGTGGTCCCACCAATTACCCTCCCTCCACCCATCCTCCCCCTCCCTTCCCTTCCCTTCCCTGTCCCCTTTTACATTTATTTTCTTTTCTTTTTTTCTTTTTCTTTCTTTTCTTTCTTTCTTTTTCTTTTTTTTTTTTTTTTTTTTTTTTTGCAGTTTTTGGTCGGGGCTGGGTTTGAACCCGCCACCTCCGGCATATGGGGCTGGCACCCTACTCCTTTGAGCCACAGGCGCCGTCCTGCAATTTCTTTTCTTAAGGTTTCATAATTCTCTTTGAAAAGTTTTTTCATTTCTTTTGTTAGGTAAATTCATAAGTATTTCATTTTCTTTGAAGCTACTGTGAAGGGAATTTTGTCCTTGATTTGTTTCTCAACTTGACTCCTATTGGCATATACAAAGGCTACTAATTTGTGGACATAGATTTTATATTCTGAGACATTACATATTTCCTGATCATTTCCAGGAATTTTGTGTCTGAGGCTTTGGGGATTTCTAAGTGCAAGACCATATCATCAGGAAAGAGAGAGAGTTTGACCTCTTCTGCCCCCATTCAGATGCCCTTTAGATCTTTCTGTTGCCTGGTTGCATTGGCTAGAACTTCAGAAGTATGTAGAGAAATAGTGGCAATAGTGGACATCCTTATCTGATTCCAGTTCTAAGTGGAAAAGCTTCCATTTTTACAGCATCCAGTATGATGTTAGCTGTGGGTTTGTCATACGTGGCTTCAATCAGCTTAAGAAATGTGCCACCTATGCCTATTTTCTTGAGTGTTCTTGTTAGAAAAGGATGCTGGCTTTTGTTGAATGCTTTTTCTGCATCTCTTGAGAAGAACACACAGCCTTTGTTTTTGCTTCTATTGTTATGATGCATTAATTTATGGATTTGTGTATGTTAAACCATCCTTGCATCCTTTGGATGAAGTTTACTTGATTGTGATGTATAATTGTTTAATGAGTAGCTGCATTCTATTAGCAAGATTATGTTGAGTATTTTTGCATTAATATTCATTAGTAAAATTGGACTGTCTTTGGTGAGTGATATTTGGAAAATTTTCATTTATGATATCCTCTAGTAGGGCTTCCATTCCTCTGGGGACTTCTTTCCCTTCCAGGATACCTATTACTGGTATGTTTGAACACTTCATGAAGTTCCATAATTTGGTCAGTGACTGTTCTATTTTCTCTCTCTTTTTCTCTGTCTCTTTAACTGACTGAGTTAGCTGAAGAGCTTTATCCGCTACCTCTGAGATTCTTTCTTCTGCATAGTCTTAATATGTTATTGATACTTTCTACTGCATCTTTAAGTTCCCTGCTTGACTGCTTCAATCCCTTATTCATCTCTTATTTTATTCTGTTTTTGGATTTCCTTTTGATTATTTTCCACTTTTTCAGCAATTTCCTTCATTGTTTCTGCCATCCACATTTTAAATTTCCTTTCTGTTATTTCTACCATTTATTTATAGGTGGAATTCTCTGCAGTAGCTACCTCATGGTCCCTTTCCAGGAGTTGCTCTGTTCTGTTTTTTCATGTTGCCAGGATTTTTCCACTGTTTCTTCCTCATGAGTGTTTTCTTTTTGTGTGTTTCCTTGCCCTACTTTTTCCTCTTGCTCTTTAAGTTACCGTGACTCTGACCTAAGGTGCTGAAGTGTCCTTTTGATAAAGGACTAAAAAGAAGAAAGTAGTGAATAGCAAGAAGGAACTAAAGACAAAAAAGAGAGAAGAGAAAGGAAAGGGGGGAGTAAAAAAGGAAGACTGACAAAAAGAAAAGAGGAACAGAAGGAAAGAGACAGGAGTAACAGTGATGTACACAGGGTACTTTTACCCACACCTAGAAATCCTAGTCTCTGGGGGGAGGCTGGGTTGGGTGGGTCCCTTGACATCTGCAGCTCTTTGCCAGCCTGAACAGACACAAGACCCTACCTCTGCCAAGTAGAGAAGAAAACAAAAACACTATAAAGAAAAGTAAAACAAACAAAGAAAATCCTTAAGGAATAAATTGGGAGCAAAAACAAATAACAGGGGCAGAAAAACTAGCAAAAATGAAACCATTATTGTTAAAGAAAGCAACTGTGAAAAATTATATTTACAGGAGAATAACAAAGAAGAAGAAAGAAAAAAGAAAAATCTAGGGGGGAAAGTTGAAGAAAATTTATTTAAAAAAGAAAAGAAATGATATATATCTATATCTATTCATCTTGCTGAATATTGCCTGGGCAACAGGCAACAGGATGTTCTGGGGTATGAGATGCTAATCACAATGCTGATACAGCTGTATAAGATGGGGACTGGAAGCCTGTGCTGACTACTTCGTCCCAAACCTTGCAAGCTTGGGAGCCTGAATCTCTCCCCAGCCCACTTAATAGACATACCTAAACCTTTCCAAACCTTGTCCCTTCACTACTCAGTGGCTTTCGCAGGAAAGTGTATGTCACTTAGATCTCTCCAGAAGTGGCTGTCAGCTTATAAGGTATGCCAGAAACAACCTTGAACTAGGACCCTGAGGGTCGAGCCTCCAAGGTAGCTTTCCCACAATAGCTGTGCCCGGCCTGCAGCTGAACAATGAAAGCTCCCTTCTGCCCCAGAGGCTCAGTCTCTGCCTCTGGGCACTGTTCAAAGTCACTTGCTCACTCACTCAAGGTCTCCTAAGATAACTTAACCAAGTGCCTAAGTCCCCCCCCCAAAAAAAAACACAAAAATAACCCCACAGGGAAGGCCTTTCCTGTCTGAAAATTCTCACTGCTGCTGTAACTGCTGCTGCCACAGCCACAATGCCAGCTTCTGACTGGTCACAAATGTTTGCCACTTCTCCATTGCTTTTTGTCCTCTTCTTGGGGTCCTGATGTGTCCCATTGCCTCCCTGTGCCCCCAAAGGGATGTTTCTGGGTAAATCCCATAAGCCAGAGGTTCCTGGAGTCTTCTGTCTCCATTCTCACCACACCCAGCTACAAAGAAGCTGTCCCTAGTCCACCATCTTGCTCCACTCAAATTGAGACAAATATGTCTTAATCCACTCCCATTAGGTACCTAGAATAGACAAATTTACATAGAGAGAAAGTAGAATAGACGTCACCAGGGATGGGAGTAAATGGAAATGGGAGTTACTGTTTAATGGGTACATGGTTTCTGTTTGGGATAATAAAAAATTTCTAGAAATGGATAATGGTGATGATTGTACAATATTGTGAATGTACTTAATGCCACTGAATTTTATACTTAAAATGATCAAAAGTTTAAGTTGTATATTCCACCATCTTTCAAAAAGTAAAAATTACTTGCAGAGCTAAGATTTAGAGCCATAGAAATATGACTACTGATATATGGAGAAAACAGTGTAAAGAACATGAGAGTTCAACAGAGGTGATTTCAAATTTAGTATGTCCTTGGGGCAGTTATTAAAATCTCTAATTTCCTTGCCTTGAAAAGGAAGATAATAATTGTACCTGTCCCATAGAGTTGTTTTGAGAGGTCATATGATATCATCCATAGAAAGCACTTGATACAGTACCTACCATATGTTAATCACACTAAAAATACAGGATTATTGTTCTTATGACCAACCAAACATCAGTTGAATATCTTTTATTTACTTGATGCAGAATAGTAAACCAGAAAAATGAGATTTATTGTGATAGTAAAATAGAAGATGCTTTTGAGCAAGGGATAGCCTTGATGAGCGGTGAGTTTTAAGTGCTGAACTCTGAGGCCAGTGTAGAAAGGAAATAGAAGATGTGGGTTAAAAAAAATGGTTGAAATGTCAGATAAAACAATGAATTGCCATAAAATAAATGGTATCATGTGGAAGTTGGGTTGGTATTTATCAAGTCTTGCCTATAGTATCTTATTTACTGTAACTGGCCAATCAGAAGGAGTGGAATGTCTAATTAAGTATGATGAAAGATATGAAATGTCTACTCATGTTTTAAGGATTAATAAGAAATGATCTATACTGTAGAATTGTTGAAACTATTTCAAAACTATCCAAACCCAAAAACGAATCACCTCATAATTCCTACAAGAAGATTTCTTTTTTTTCCCTATGAACAAGGAAAATAAATACAAAACAAAAAACAATTTACAATGTTTTAAAAATACTAAATAGATAAAATAAGCTTCAGTGGCCAAAAGAAAATAATAATAATGAAAATTCAAAGAGCAAAATTATCTAGAAAATAGAAAAAATATTTTGGGAAAACAAACATGCTCTAACATCACCTTGAGATGAACCAAAGTAATTAACCAGTAAACTAGTAGCTGACACATTGCTTTGGACCATTAACTTCCTGACTGTTCATATATAGCTAGAGGCAAAATTTTAAAATTCAAGCAACATTGAAAAACATGCAGAGCTGATGTAATTGGCTAAAAATGAATTAAACATGTTTCAATTTTTAAAATGAATAAAAATTACTAATAAATACCCACGTGACAATGGCAAAACCTTCCCATCATTTACAGAAATTACTAAAAATATTTATAAGAAAAATACAAGAATAGTAAATGGTCAGAAATTCATAGAAACACATAAAAACATTGTAAAATTGCCTCCAGGTACATAAAACTTAGCAGAATGAATGTGCTCATTTAAGAATGTGTGTGTGTGCAGTTGTATAGTTACAGGAGATTTTTGGTTTTGACAAATAGGCTGTTTTGTCAGGTTTGATTTTGATCAATTTCATTTCTTTGCCTTTTTTTTTTTTTTTTTTACAAATTCACCTGCAGTTCTTCCAACAGTGGATTGGAGTTGGTAGAGCCATAAAGAAGAATTAGGAGTCTTCTACAGTTTTCCAAGTATAGGTAAGGTGGGCATGGATAAACATTTTCTGAGGGCCTTTTCTCATCCTCTAAGTTGAACCACTTTTAACAGAAGGCTATGCTAGCTCCTCCTCTAGGTTCCCCACAGTGCCTTCTGCTTATCTTGATGACAGGATTTACCACATTCTGTTCTAATCATCTGCTTATTTGTGTTCTTCCCACTAGACTATAAGCTTCTAAATGGCAAGGACTTTTAATATTATTACTGCACACACCTCTAGGTGCTTAGCAGAGAGTCTGACATATAATAGAATAGGTCCTCCAAAATGTTTGCTGAATAAACATAATATTTATGAGACTCTTATAATTTATGAATGAACATGTTATCTTTACACATTCTAAAGCATCTTTTATGAAAGATTCTTCAATGAATCTAAATTGTGGAACAACACTGCAGTATAGGATTGAAATGGGTGTTCTCTCTAAATGAGCTCAGCGTACTTTACAACTGAGTGTCTACTTGCATTTACCAGGCAAATAGAGTATTCATCAGCAGAAATATAAGTGAATCCAAATCAAAAATGAGGACGGCAAATTATAAAGGAAATTGGCAAAGCTCATCAACCAAGTATGGCTGTTTCAGTGGTATATAGAGAAGATGGAGGTTGAGGTTTCGTGGAATCTTTGTTATCACTACAAAATGGTAGGGGCTGAAGATTGAAAGAAGTTCAAGGAAGAGTGAGAACAACTCCTAAAATAAGACACATATAACAGCTAATATTTAAGAGTGCCTCCTCCTCGCCAGGTATGTTCTAATTTCTCACAGCGAACATATAGGATAGGTACCATTATAAATCTCATCCCAACAAATGAAATTGAGGCACAGAGGAGATAGATAACATTTTAAAGAATGGACAAGAAAAAGGAAGAGCTGAGATGTAAACTCAGGCACTCTGTCTTTGGAGTATGGAGTCTAAAGTTGATTGCTCTGGTATATGAATTGTACAAATTTACAATGCACCCAGGACAGTGGGCATAAAACTAGAAAAGATAATTATTCCCAAGCTTCCCATGATAGAAAACCAAGCCTCCAAGTCAGAAGGCATTGTCCCTCTGACCCTGGAGGTTTTAGTAACTCTCAAGCCCCAGAAGAGTCTATTTTTATGCACTCACTGCCAAGAAATGTGAACATTTCCATGACCAAATATGGTTCAAATATCAAGGGAATTTTCACCACTTGGTATGCCCAGCTGAGATGAAAGCAGGGTGAATCAAATGGACCAAGTATCAAGCTGCATTCTGATGTGCTCACAATTCCCTCCTATCTCTCAATTCTGTAATTTATAGAATGAGGAGGATACTAGTCTATATTTCACAGGGTTGTTGTGAAGATTATTGCATGAAAAGTACTCAATAGAGTACCTGGAACAAAATGAGTACTCACTGAACACTATATTTGAAATGAGTACTCTAGTTACTCTCTGAAGTCTTGTCTGCTCTGTTAGGCTGTACATCAAAAGTGCCAAGGATTCAGGATTTCACAGATATTGAAATCTGCCTACTCAACAAGCCTAAGCCATCAGACAAATGTTCAGGGCAGATGGTTATTTATAACCTATTGAAAGTACAGATTAAAATACGGGGTGATCGAAAACATAAAATTATGAATTCACAAAAGTAAGCAGAATAGAAACATTTTGGAAAAGTTTCTGAGGAGGACAGGAAAATAACTTTCTAAAGGAAAAACCCCATGTGGCATGTACAGGGAGAAGAGGAATTAGGATGGCCTCAACGGGAGCTCTTAAGTTTACTGGGCCTACAAACATATTTAATACAAAAACATTGAGGTAAATGTGCCAGCCATATTTTAACATATCAAAACCTCCCATGGTTATTACACTTAAAATTTCATGCTCCTCCCTGCTTTAGTGAAAATGGGTATAATGTCCACATGATGGACTTGTATAATGGATGGTGCTGTGATGTTTAAATATGTATCTGAGATACTTTACAGTAGTCACACTGGGGACAAAGAGTGCTTGTCTAAAACAAGAGTATAATATCACTCCTTCACAGACTTTGAAGTAGGTGGGGAAGGTAATGAACTTAGAATTCCATCGTGTAGATTCCATGTAAAGCAGATTTCTAAGAACCTTAGAACTATGATTCTCAACCACTTACCTGCAAACAATAATCAAATATTTATTATTTAATTATCTACTTGCTCATTTACTTTGTCTTTTTTCTGCTCCAATAATTCTACCAACCAACTGCACATTGCACCCAATATTGGGCTGGGAAAGACTTCCCTAAGAGATATATTTTTGATAAAGAACTCATACAAACTAGCTTGTGTTTTAGGGTTAGTCTTGAGGGAGAAGAGAGTGAACGTGTAATGTGGCCTCCTCTCTTATAAGATTCAAAATGTCTGAATGTTTATTGCAGCCCAATTCATAACTGCTAAGTCATGGAGAAAGCCCAAGTGCCCATTGATCCATGAATGGATTAATAAACTGTGGCATATGTACACCATGGAATATTATGCAGCCTTAAAGAAAGATGGAGACTTTACCTCTTTCATGTTTACATGGATGTAGCTGGAACATATTCTTCCTAGCAAAGTATCTCAAGAATGGAAGAAAAAGTATCCAATGTACTCAGCCCTGCTATGAAACTGATTTATGGCTTTTGTATAAAAGCTGTAACCCAGTTATAACCTAAGAATACGGGGAAGAGGGAGAGGGAGGGGAGGGAGGGGGAAGAATGGGCGGAGGGAGGGGAGGGTAATTGGTGGGATTACACCTGTGGTGCATCTTACAAGGATACATGTGAAACTTAGTAAATGTAGAATATAATTGTCTTAACACAATAACTAAGAAAATGCCAGGAAGGCTTTGTCAACCAGTGTGATGAAAATGTGTCAAACTGTGTATAAAACCAGTGTATGGTGCCCCATGATTGCATTAATGTACACAGTTATGATTTAATAATAATAATAATTAAAAACAACTGAGTGGGAAGCTGAGCGGCTGGCAATCAGATTTTACAGATAGGAAACTGGGGCTTGGAAGCCCTGTGCTATGGTAGTGGTCCTGGAGGTGGAAGCAAGTCAGCTGAGTCCTGGGCAAATGTACTTTCCACAATGCTTCAAAATAAAATCATTCCCATCTTTGTTCTTAAATTGAAAACTCCTGGCTTATTTCTTACAGAGTGTGGCTAAATGAAGTAGGTTACCCAAATGCAAATACATTATTAGGATAAGAAGTTTTTATTTTGATTGTTGTCTACATTTCTAGATTCTTCTTTTTTTACAATAGTTTTTGACTCAATCCTTGTATTTTAAATAATTTTCAAAATTCTACCGTTATTTTAGTAGGGTTATCAACCTTCTTAAAATGTCCCTTCAGTCTATAGGTGATAGCACTTTCAAAGGACACAGCTATTTTCTCTCTCAAAAATATTTACTGAGCATTTTTTGTGTGGTAAGTATCTAGTAAGCAATTTTTTTTTTTTTTTTGGGACAGCGTCTCACTTTGTCATCCTTGGGGAAGTGCTGTGGCATCATAGCTCAAAGTAACCTCAAACTCTTGAGCTCAAGCCATCCCCTTGCCTCAGCCTCCCAAGTAGCTGGGACTATAGATGCCTACCACAACATGACACTGTTTTTAGAGAGTGAGGTCTTGCTCTTGCTCAGGCTAGTCTCGAACTCCTAAACTCAGGCAATCTACCTGCCTCGGCCTCCCACAGTGCTAGGGTCACATGGGTGAGCCACCACACCTGGCCTCACAGTCAGCCAATTTCAGATGAGTCATTTTACCTGTCAGTTTCCTTATCCAGCTTAATTTGTTCAACAAGTTATGTATTAAACTTGGCGTTCCAACTAGGGTCATACACTGCACGCAGGCAAGCTCTTATGATTAACACATTATCGTAACAGGAAGAGCCGGGGGCTGGAGACTAGGCCCCTCATCAGCCAATTATATAAGCTTGGCCACTCAGCACCTTGTGAGGGCCTTGGTTTTCGTTTGGTTGGCTGGTTTGCTTTTTAACCTATAACATGGAAATCATATTTAAGATCAACTAGCTTTATGGATCTGTCAAATTAGGGAATGAAATATGACAAATTATGTGGTACAATTATGACAGCAGCTTTGTCAAAATTTATCTGCCTGTGGACAAGAACATGAAGGTCACTTTCAAAAATTGAAAGAATATGTGGATGTGGTAGGACAATCAGGATTATGTTCTGTCTTTTCTCCCCCAAACTGTTGTTGGTTTTTTGCTATGTAATCAAAATATCCTTTTGATACGTATTTTTTCTAACTGCAGGTGGAATGGTTAAGCAAATAATGTCATGCACCAATGATGGCATATCATGCAGTCATTAGAGGTTTTTATATTTTTAATATATTTATTAAACTTTTATTATTAGAGGTTTATATATTTTTAATAACATAGGAAAGTTTCTACAAATACACAATTTCAACTATGTAAAAATATATGCATATCAAAAAATTATAAAGTAAGGTGCTAACTCTCTGAGTGTTGGAATAATAGGAAATATCTTCCACTTCCTTCCATATTCTTTAAGTTTATACCTGAGACAAATATTGATTTAGAATAGGAAGAAAAATAGTAATGTTACTTTGTAAAATAGACTGTGGTACAGGATAAATTCCAAGATAGACTCTCTTACCCAAATTGCATATTCCTTTTTCCAACTGGTACCCAACTGGGCATTTGCAGATAAAGGATCCCTGAGTATTGTTGCACATGGCCAGGGGTGGGCAGGGGTTCGACAGGCATTCATTCACATCTGCAGAGGTGAGAAAGCAAGACCATACTGAAGGTGTAGCAGACAGCAAAACCATGATCCAGGGCAGCAAGTCCTTACCAAGGGCCAAATGGCACTCAGTAGGTGAGGTGGGGCCTCGGGATGAGTAGGAGAAAACCGAGCTTGTCCTCAGGGGCTGACCATCTACTGAGGGTAGAGGCAGCCATATAAACAACTAACTAGAAATACATAGCAGGATTTGGATGTATACAGAAAATCGGAGATTTTGATGAAGGGGAGAATTAAGGACTATTTGAAGTAACAATTGGACTATGGGAGGGCTTAAATAAACAGACTTGGGTGGGGTGGGGGATTCCAGGCTGAGGGGCCCACACATTAAAGAGCAGAGGTAGGAAACGTAGTGGTCTTGAGGGAGCTGAAGGTGGTACAATGTGCTAGGAGTATAAGGAGACCGAGGAATGAAGCAGATCGGGAAGTTTCTAAGTGCCACACTACATACACAGTCCCTGATGTCATCTAGCAGACAACACACAGGCATGCTAACTCTCACGTAAGTGGGTGATTACCTAAAAAATCTTATCCATCCACATTCTGGAGGGGAAAGGAGTTTACTGGATAACCCAGTGTGCTGCTGTAGCGCAGACCACTGGACATTGCTTTTTCTCTTACCCACACTGCAGTTATCCCCTTGCCAGAAAGGTGAGCAGGCACATCGATAGCCATGACCAGTGGAGTCCTCGGTGCATTTGCCCTCATGAAGACAAGGGTTCTTGGCGCAGTTATTGACTAAAACACATCCCAGGAATGGAGCAGTTAATCACCATGTAGATGTAAGGGCAGCTCAAAGTAAATATTTAATTCGCCCAACTAATATTTGATGCTTGCTTATTTCTGTCAACTCGCCCTGAAGGGCCACACCACTAAAATAGAAGGCTTCCCCAGAGATGCAGAAGACAGGGGCAGTGGGACTGGGTACAGGTACCAGTGTATGTCCGTATGCAGTATGAGGGGCAGACAACTGGGTCCCTGAGGTCAAGAACTGCTTCAAATCAAGGGCTTTTATACGCTTGATGATCACACTGCCTTTGTGACACTTAGAAAGTTCTACTTGAATCAATGCCTATTTAAAACACACATGAAGGGGGAAAGGGTCTCTGATCAACTCATCCTGTGTGTGGACACACATTCTGCTTTTCCTCTGGGACTTTCTTAATCAAAATCAAAATTTAACTTAGTCTCTACATATTGTCCCTCATTTAGGAAATGATCAGAGTCGAGCACTACAATGAGCTCTCTTTATATAAGGTAAAAATGGCCCCTACCGGAATTCACCTAGGCTCAGGCAAAAACACTTCCCTGCCTTCTTGGACTCCCAGCTCCTCACAACAGTGACTAAATCGGTTTTGCCTAAGTGGCAGCTTTACTCTCCACTTATGTAATAATTGCTTTATAAAGGTTTCTGACCCATCCTTAGAAAAGCCGAAAGCTACAACATAACTGCATTGTCTAAAGGAGTAAATCAATGGTAGAATGAGAACAAGAAGGTGGAAGTCAAAAATCCTCACTCCAAAAAATAACCCAAAAAAACAAAGGAGCTGAATCTACAGGAGATGCTCTTATTCTTCATTGTTACTTTAAATATCATCTAAAGTCATCTACATAAGCATAGCACCTATATAATCAAACACTGTACCCACAAACACTGGCACAATAAATATTCACAGCCAGTGGGTCTGCTCCTAATACTCGCCTAGAGTTATCACTGGAATAGCTATACTTGTTTTTAAGAAGACTCATTAGTTTCATTCCATCCGGTATTAGAACATATTTGGCCTCTGAAGTGAAGGCTGTGAGCCTTGACGCAAGGCTCCCCAGCTTCTCTGGGGAAGGATCCACCTTTCACTTCCCAGAGGTGCCCAGGTCAGTGGCACAAAGAGGGCACTGAGGGACTGGTGGTGGGCTGGTTCATAAGAACAGGCTGATGGTGACTAGTGGGAATGGTGCTGCTCCCCGAGCTCCCTGCTCCAGCCTCTGCAGGGCACCTTTCTTCTTTCCTTCTTCCTTAAGATGCCCTTTTCTACTTCACCCCTTCTCCAACAGCAGTTTTGCTTTCCTAGGTCTGCATAAGCCAGAAGTGCAATTTGAACACAACGTTGAAAGACAGACCATCCTACTTCCTTCTGCCATTCCTTAAATGACAAAGGATTGTTTGAATAGCTTTCTTTTCCTTGCACCAGCAACTTCAAGGTGACTACAAAGATAACCCCTCATTGCAATGTGAAGGAACCCCCGTCACACAGACGCTATGGGAAAAGGTTAGTTCATCATCTCTTTAATTTACATGTCCCCTCACCCCATATATCAGTTAGCACCATACTCTCTGGGAGACAAAAGAGCGTGGGCTTCCTTAGATCTAGAAAAGCCTTCTGTCCCCAAGAAGGCTCTGATGACTGGAGAGCCAGCTGACTGACTCAGAGGCTCTGGGCTGTGACCAGGGAGCAGGCATCCCAACCCAGCTCTGTTGCAGGTAGGCCACCTAAAGCTTCTTTACTTCACCATCTCAACCCTGCCAACCTACATCACTGCCCTGCTCTGACTACAGAGGAGTTAAAGGCACACTTGACATGCCCCTGCACTATCTACTGACATCACACATGGCCAAAGCATCTCCTCCTCTTCATAAAGAATTATGAAACTTGGGTGAGAAAATTAGGTCCACCATGACCTTCTTTTATGCTTTAAGTGTTTTAACAGGAAGCAGTTCAGGTCACTAAACACACAGTTTCAAGTCCTAGCCATTTCCACACAATCACAAGAACCCCAAGCCCCATGCATTGCTGGTCCTGGACAGGCCTAGCTGTCCACATGTGCTCGTGAGACTGTGTGTTTTTACCTGAGGCTGAAGATGACAGTGCTGTGGGGGACCACGTGCTGCTGTGAACAGCTAAGGTGGCAGAATTAGGAGTTGACACTTCAGCTGTTGAAACATCTGTGGTTTGGGGGGAAAGAGATATCTCGAGGACATGTGAAGCCGGGCTGTGCGCTTCTGTAATGCCAAGCCTTGTGGTCAGTTCTTTGGCTGATGTGAGTACACTGGTTAGGGGGATGGATCTGGTGGCAGCATCTTCATGAACCTCGGTCCTCTTTGTGCCGACAGCAACTTGTGTTGAGACGTGTGGCACTAGGATTTCAGGATGGGTTGACAAGAGCTGTTTTCTAGCTGTAGTCTGTATAGGTGCAGGGCTAGTGATCACAGAGGCTGCGCTCGATGGGATGCTGGGAGTGGTCACAGGTGGATGAGAAATCTCAAGAACGGTGGCTGTCAGAGCTGGAGACATTGGGACTAAGCTGGTGCTAGAGGGTGGAAGGCTTTGCTCTGTGGAAGACTCTGTTAAGGCTGGAGATAAAGAGACCCCCGAAGGAGCGCTCATTGTTACAGCATTGATAGACTCTGTGGGCAGAGACACCAAGCTAGGTGACTTTGATTCTGTAACAATTTTCTCTTGATGTGAGGTGCTCTGGTTCTTAGGGTCTATTGTTTGACTACTGCGGGGTGTTGCCACAGACGATGATGCTGTCGGCATCTGAACCGAAGTCATGGGGGTCCCCTTTTCCCTGGGCAGGACTAGGGTAGAAGATGAATGTGGTAAGGTTGTCTGAGAGACAGAAAGTGGGGCCGGGGTAGACGCTGTCATGGATGTTGGTAAAGGTGAGGGTGAGGAGGACAAAGGCAGAGATGCATCAGAGGTAGACTTCAGCAGATACACAGAGGCCCCAGGTGATGGTACAGTTGATGAGAACTGGTGGTATTGTGATTCTGAGGGCAGAGGCGGAGGAGGCACAGAAGGAGAAGATGACCAGCCACCAACAGACTGAGCAGCAGCATCTGGCATGTTAACAGTGGATGTGAGGGACAGGAGATCAGATGTATGCTGCACCGGTGACTCAGTGGAAGGCTGAGCATACTCCCCGTTGTAGGATGAGATGTTACTTCTTTCAGTCTGAGCATGAGAAGAGGAAGAATAGTCTGAATAGGAAGGGTTGGAGGACTTGATGTAAGAGGTCGAGCTCTCCCTGATGTCCGAGGATGAACTGTTATCTGTAATGGACAGTAATGCCCGTTCTCCTTTGGTGAAAGTCGATGAAATGTAAGTGTGGTCTGTGTGGCTGCCGGAATTCCTTTGTTCAGTATCTGTGCCACTCACTTGATCGTAGCTAATTCCAGTGACTACAAAGGAAAAAGCCAAGGTCAGGTCAAGTAAACAAACAAGGAAGCCTGTGAAACACACAACACAAAACAGACTTTCAACATCCTATCCATGAACTTAAGTGGGTGAACACTTTCTTTGGAGAAAGTGGTTTGCAATGGCCAGTGATCTGAATAGAGATGGTGCCGGCTGACCCAGCTGTGCTCAGAGCTGACTGACCTCCTGTGGCTTCTCACCAGAAATGGTAATAAAAGAGAAGTGGGGACCAGGGGCCTAAAAGTAGAGAGTAATGCCAAACTCCATCCACATGCCTTTTTTGGTAAAAACCAATTGGTATCTGTAAGGCTCTTAAGACCCTCCTGCCCAACAGAATAATTGCTATGCCTAAATGGAAAAAGGAAAACTCCCCTAACTTTCCATTCTGCATAATGAGATATTTCTTTCCTGAGAGATTGGTCTTAGCCTCAAAGTGGCCTGTCCCCTTTATTGTAAGCCTCTCAGCAGACAGTGTCCCAAATTCCTCGCACTGGTGTGAGGGTGAGCTGGGTGGTGGGAGGGAGGGGTGTTTGCCTTCCCAAGGTGGGAAAACCCAGAAAGTTCTCTTCCTAAAGAGCTTGTAGGGTAAGTTCTGAGCGGACCACCAAGTCGGGACTTGGAGTGGATGCACAGAGAGCTGAAGGGACACATTAGGCGGAGGCTCCGCAAAGACACCTCACCTCCGAGGGCCCACGAGGCAGCCAGGCCCATGCCATCAGTGACGTCTGTCCCAGTCGCGCTCTGGGCCGGGGTGGCGCTGGTGCTGGTGTTGGTGGGGGCGAGGGACCGCAGTGTGCGCTCTGCGACTTCGGCCAGAGTAGCAGAGGTGTGTGCACTGCGCGGGGGAGCCCTGGGCGTCCTGTCCCCCACACCTGGGCGGCCGTCTCCCACCACTGAAAAAGGAAAGAAAAGGGGACGATGAGGCTGCAGGGCTGTGCTCCCAGGCTGTGAGAGCAGAGAAAGGGGACAGGGAGGCTGCAGGGCTGTGCTCCCAGGCTGTGAGAGCAGAGAAAGGGGACAGGGAGGCTGCAGGGCTGTGCTCCCAGGCTGTGAGAGCAGAGAAGGGGACAGGGAGGCTGCAGGGCCTGCTCCCAGGCTGTGAGAGCAGAGAAGGGGACAGGGAGGCTGCAGGGCCTGCTCCCAGGCTGTGAGAGCAGAGAAGGGGACAGTGAGGCTGCAGGGCTGTGCTCCCAGGCTGTGAGAGCAGAGAAGGGGACGGTGAGGCTACAGGGCCTGCTCCCAGGCTGTGTCTGCGGGGTGCTGCCGCTGCTGCAGACCCAGCATGCACTGCCTGTCACCATGTCTCTCCTGGGGAACTGGGCTGATGGGAGTTTATCCTTCACAGAACAGGATCCATACTGGATTTCTGCTCAGTGATATATAAGAAACAGCGTTTGTTAAGGGAAATTGGCATTGGCGGGGAGGGGGAGGTGAACGGTAGGCAAAAGACTGAAGTTTGCACAAGGCCCAGGAGGGGAACACAGTCCTCCTTGGAAGGCCCTTCCTCCCGGGAAGACCAGAGGTCTGTGAAAGCTCCCAGCTCCTCATCCTATATAGAGTGTTAGTGCATTGGCAGAGAAATCGGCCTGTGCTCAGAGGTGAAAGGTGGGCTTGGTGTTTGTTTTCTTTTATCTTTTTTAACACATTTATTTTATTAAGGATGGAATAGGGAAGGTGACACAGTAATAAATACCCTTTTCCTCCTCTTTTGGCCATGTTTTGGGCTATAAACCTAAAGAATCTTAGAACTATCTTAGATTGTTGTATTAGATTATCAAATAAACTCTCTTTTCAGAAGTTATAAAAATGAAGTCCAATTCTTCTTGGCCTACATACCTCTTAATGCAGCTATATGAGAAAACAGATTCTTCCCTGGTTTTTATTCCCATTCCCTGCCCAGACTAGCCCTTGATACCTACCCTGTGGGCACACTTTGATAGAAAACAGATGTAAAGTTGAGTGTTAGGTAAATTCCTTTCAGGACAGGTTCGATTTAACTGAGAGACAAGAATAAGTGTGGACAGGACACATGGTGACCTCAAGCAGCACGGAGGAAACCAGGGACCAGAGAGAGCTGGCTGAAGAGAGTAGGAGGTATCTGAGCAAGATTTAAAAGACAAAGGCCTTGGATGGGGAGATTTTAAATGTTCTGTTAAACAAAATTTAGGTAAACAACCACATTAAAGCTACAGGCTTAACTAAGTGGACTGTCATGACCAGAAAGGGAGGGGCTGAATCTGAACACAGAAAAAGGACTGCAGAGCCAGGCAGCTTTGGGTGATTCCAGGAAAGGAGAGAAAGCTTTGTATTAAGCCATGCGAGATGGTTTCAGGAATGAGGCCACTCCTCATCTAGCTCTGCATAATTGAACCCCAAGAGCCGATCACCATGAAATCCCCCTTTCCCCACAAACTGACTGAGCATTAGCTATAGAGAAGGAGGGTAATGGAGAGATAAACAAGGAAAAGGTTACTGAACCTGAGATCCCGGTTGGGGAAGGTAAAAATCCCAAGTCCCCCCCCACCACCACCATGATAAGGGTGGAAAAGGATTCCTTTTGTTTAGGAGATAAACATTAAAGAGGACAAGGAGTAACTCCCTCACCCACAGGTGTGGTGTTCTTTCACGGTAAGCATGTGCTTCCCTATCTCACATGAGTAGATATAAACGCTAATCTTCCTCATCAATTTGGATTCTCAAGTGGGAGAAATGGAGAGGTAAGGATTTAAACCTATTACAAGCTTAAATGATAAATACTCTGTTTTTGCTTTAATTAGAATACACTTCACATTGATAAGCCTGCTGAGGTTATTCTTCAAAATTACCCCAAAGCATTATTAAAACAGAACATCAAAAAGAAAAGTTTTTTTGAATTGATAAATTGGACTTTGTCAAAATTAAAAACTTTCATGCTACAAATGATGCAATCATGAAAGTGAAAAGACAGCCCACAGAATATGAGAACTGCCTGCAAATTATGTATCTGATAAAGGAATAGAAACTCTTACAACTCAATACTAAAAAGACTACCTCAGATGGCAGGGCTCTGGGCACATACACACAGGCTGGTGGGTTCGAACCCGGCCCGGGCCTGCTAAGACAACAGTGACAACTGCAACAAAAAAATAGCCGGGCATTGTGGTGGGCGCAGATAGTCCCAGCTACTTGGGAGGCTGAAGCAAGAGAATCGCTTAAGCCCAAGAGTTTGAGGTTGCTGTGAGCTATGACCGCACAGCACTCTACCAAGGGTGACATAGTAAGATTCTGTCTGAAAAAAAAAAGACAACCCAACTTTAAAACACAAAAGATTTGAATAGACATATTCAAAGAAAGTAAATGGCTAATCAGCACACAAAAAAAGATGCTCAGCATTGTTAGTAAGCTGAGAAGTGCAAGTTAAAACCACAGTGAGATGCCCTCCATGCTCACTAGAATGGCTTTAATCAAAAAAGACAGACAGGGCAGTGCCTGTGGCTCAGTGAGTGGGGTGCTGGTCCCAAATCCCGAGGGTGGTAGGTTCAGACCCGGCCCCAGCCAAAATGCAACAACAAATAAATAAATAAATACATACATACATACATATAAGTACATCTGCATTATATTGTACACATTAAATGAGTGAATTATACAGTATGTAAATTACATCTCAATAAAGTAGTTACCACAATTAAAAAAAAAAAAAAAAAAAGACAGCAACAAGTGTTGGTGAAGATGTGGTGCCACTGGAACAACTGTGCATTGCGAACTGGAATACAACATGGTGCAGTCACTTTGGAAAACAGTTCGGCAGCTCCTTAAAAGCTTAAAAATAGAGCCACCCTATAAACCAAAAATTCCAAGAAAACTGAAAACTTATGTCTTAAACGTTGATAGCAGCAATATTCATAATAGCCAAAAGGTGGGAATTACCCAAACATCATCAATTGCTGAAAGGATAAACAAAATGTGGCATATCTACACCCTAGAATATTATTCAGCATAAAAAGGAATGATCTAGTGATACATGCTACAACACAGATGAACCATGAAAACATGAAAGGCCACATATTGTATAACTTCATTTATAGAAAATGTCTAGAATGGGAAAATCCACAGAGACAGAAAGTAAATTAGGGAGGAAGGCAGAATGGGAAGTGACTGCTGATGAGTATGGGGGCTTCTTTCTAGGTCAGCAAAAATGTTCTGGAATTAGACAGTAGTGATGGTTGCAAAACTCTGTCAATATACTAAAAAGCACTGAATTGTACACTTTAAACGTGCATATTCCACAGAATGTGAATTATATCTAAAAACAACACCACTAAATGAAAGGGAGAATTTCTTCTGATGAATGCCCAGACAACTACTCAGAAGGTGATGTTTTCACCTTCCAAAAGCTCTGTGATTGAGACAAGTGTGAGGCCCTGGGTCAGGCTACAGGGAATTGGAGGAGAGAAATCCCTGAGCTGTGTGGGAAGAAGAGGTGGCATCAATAGATTCCCAGAGATGGACCAGAAAAAAATTGGGCGTGCATAGGTATAGCTGTATCAATCAGCTGTATCAGCTGGAAGAATGGCTTAGAAACTAGAGGGGTCTGGAAAGTTACTTCATTAATGCACGGTCTTAATGCCTCAGACTACAAAGCATGGTAAATCCCTCTCCCCTCTATGGGGTATGGTACAGTTCTGTGAAATGAAAACTCACTCAAATGTTCTCCATGTGGTGCTGAAGAATCCAGGCTTTCTGAGGAAGATGTGGACAAAGACTCTGAATAACCACTATCCCTCAACACTGTGTTCCTTCCTCTGGTCTGTGGAGCAGCGTCTGAGAACCCAGTGAAAACTGAAGCACTCACAACATCAGGATATGAGGCAGAGCTTCCTTTTGCACCTGCAAATGTCTTGCTGTTGGTCGAGACCCAGTGTGCAGTGCTCTCTACAGCTCTGGTGGATGGGAATGACCTGGACTCAGACTCAGTCTGAGACACGGAACTTCCATGTTGTGCCACAGAGCTGCTGGCAAGCTGATGTTCTCCGAAGGCTGTAAGATATCATAGGAATAAAATGCCATTGCATGGATATGGAAGGGATCCCTCAACAGCCAAGGAGTGGTTCTCTCTAAGAAAAGTGGAACTTTTCCCAGGAACCTAGTACAGTGTTTATTATATGTATAACCTGACATGCACTATCATATTCTAAATAATTTCTTCAAGACACTGGCAGTCTAGTATTAGTCTAGTCTAGACTAGTACTGCAAAATAGCAATACTAAAAAATAAATGTTGTAAACAGCATGTGTAGGTAGCAGGGTAACTTACAAGCTTGTGTGTTTCATTCTATTTCCCACAAAAAGTGGTCAAGGGAGTATATCATTACGTCCAACAAATATTATGTGTATAAATACAGCGCTCAGGCAGAGCACTCTTCCAAAACAGTTTTAATAATACAGATTATTATAATTCCAAAGTATAGTCCAAAAAATCAACTATAGGGAATGAATCAAACCATGAATTTGGGAACTATCTAAACACTTGAGTGTACAGATGAATAATGGAAGCTATGTTTGGAGAGTGGGCCAGTTCTCACTTGGAAGACAATACTACAGAGTAACAGACAACGGCTCCCATCCTGAGAGCTCTCAGGCTGCAGTCTCAACCCCGCTAAGTGAGCTAAATGGCCACACATGCATTAGTCAACTCTGCTGAGCCTTAGCATCGCCATCTGTAAAAAAGGAGGAGGAATGACACCTGTCTGACCAACTTCATATGACATTTTCCTAAGGATGAAAATCAAACTGCAATAATGTGGTATGCCAGACAAAGGAGCTGGTGTCATCAAATGCATATTTTCTTTAGAGATTACAAATGGTCTTGAAGAGATTTCCCTAAGAAAATTCAACTACAGTAGAACCTCTGTAAAGTTGACTCCCCAAGGGACCATAACAAACTGGTGAACATAAGGAACTAGGCCTATTGTACTGATGCGCACATGTGGTGCATGTCTGGTCTGTGAAAAATGAGGACACCTTAAGGAAGTGATCAATGTACGGAGGTGGTCAGCTATGGAGGTTCTACTATACTTACAGTGTCTCAAGTAGATCAAGCAAAGATGGAATACTTACTTGGGGAATCATTTTGCCAACGTGAAGCTGTAAGTCCAAGTTCATCCTCCGTGGATGGCTCAGTGAATTCCCCATCCCCTGGATTCCCAGTTACTTGACTGTTCCTTCTCGATTCCACTGCAGACAGTGAAGAATGGACTGAGACTGAAGTCGTGGCAGTCTGAGAGTCCTCAGTGACGTCCCCTGCCTCATCTGTAAGTCCCAGACTGAGAGTCAAAGATCGGAGCATCCTTGGGACACCATCAGTGAATGTGGCAGCAGAATGGATACTCTTTGTCTGTCGGACCAAGGGGCTTTGGTGACCAGTGGAGTTGTTAAGCCCCTCTGTACTTTCAGAAGCTACAACAGAAGAAGATATTCTTCAGAATTACCCAGGAGTTTAAGAGAATGAGGAATGTAGCTAGGTACAAAGGATGTCTACTCCACTTTGGTGGTTGGGACTAAACACTGGGGACCTAACAGAGATCCAAACACGTGTAGGTGTTTACACGTATGTGTGCAGCCAGCACATGCTCCTTCACACCTCAGTCGCTGGAATTCTCATATAGCTCAGTGGAGAAGCAGGGAGGCTCTCATCAGACACAGTGAAATGCTTATGCTTTTATGCTTATGCGATTAAAAGTTTTGCTGAATTCTACCTTATAGCTTAAATAGGACAGTCACGGTGATAAGGTTTCATGATTTTGTTTTATTTTAGCAGCGTAACCCTTTGGTTCAAATGCTATTATAGATTAAAGTCCTGGGCATAAAATAACTAAAGGTGGGGCTGCTGTAGGGTGCCCAGGCTCCCGGTCACCACTGAAGAGGCCTAGGGTTTTGCAGAATATAGTTGAGACACTAATGACCTAGAACAGTAATTTTCAGCTTCGTTTCCATCCAGGCTCTTTATTATTCCTTATCTCAGAGCCACCATAAACTTTATGTTTTGAAAGACTACTAACCAAACTGCATTTATTAAGTAACAGAACTTCTAAGCCAGCAGGAAATGTTTACTATTACCCCATGAATTTGATTTAACCCCATCCCAAAGCAAGCAGGCTTCATTACTATAGCTAGTCTCATTCACCGTTAGAGATTAGCTCTCAAATCTACACGCTCCAGGGGACCACCAGGAGGTCAAGGATTCCAGGAACAATTTTTCTAATGAATGGATGTCAGCCATTGGGTAACTGTCAAGAACCTCAAGGCAAGAATTATACTCCACTGGTCAAAATACATGGGCTGCTGTGTGTAAGTATGGGTGGCTTGTTCATGGCTCCTTTCTACAAAGAACTTTCCAAAGGATACCCTGAGAACTGACTTCAAGAGAGGCATATTAAAATTTTCATTCCAAACAGGAATAAACTGCAGGAAATCTTGGTTAGTGGTAAGAAACATAGTGGGTAAGCCCAAAGGCAAAAGAGAGTGCTTTTTTTCTTTTTAAGTTAAAAATATTAAAAAGCACTCCACACCTATATAGTGAAAGCCTTTGAGCTGTAAATTATGACCCAGAATACAGAAAAAGGAAGTCATTACAAGCATCCTTGAAGATCAGTCTTGTGTACAGTTATAACCAAAAGCACAGATAAATTTATTTATTTATTAGAGACCAAGTCTCACTCTGTCACCCTGGGTAAAGTGCCATGGCATCATCATAGCCCCAGCAATTTTCTTGCCTCAGCCTCCAAAGTAGCTGGGACTACAGGCATGGGTCGCCATGCCTGGATAGTTTTTTCTATTTTTAGTAGAGACAGAGTCTCACTCTTTTTTTTTTGAGACCAAGCTTCACTATGTCACCCTCAGTAGAGTGCTGGGGCATCACAGCTCACAGCAACCTCAAACTCTTGGGCTCAAGAGATTCTCTTGCCTCAGCCATCTAAGTAGCTGGGACTACAGGCACCTGCCACAATGCCCAGCTATTTTTTTGTTGCAGTTGTCATTTTTGTTTTGCTGGCCCATGTCAGGTTTGAACCCACCAGTCTCAATATTATGTGGCTAGCAGAGTAACCACTGTGCTACGGGGGCTGAGCCTCACTCTTGAGACAGAGTCTTACCCTAGAGCCTCGAGTATAAGCCGAGTTTTTTCCGGCACAAAATTTGTGCAGAGTTCGGGTTTTTTCAGCACCAATTTTGTGCCGGAAAAAACTCGGCTTATACTCGAGTATATACGGTACTTTGTCACCCTCAGTAGATTGCTGTGGTGTCACAGCTCACAGCAACCTTAAACTCTTGGGCTCAAGTGATCCTCTTGCCTCAGCCTCCTGAGCAGCTGGGACTACAGGCACCCGCCACAACACCCAGCTATCTTTAGAGATGGGGTTTTGCTCTTGCTCAGTACTCTTGAACCTGTGAGCTCAGGGCAATCCACTTGCTTTAGCCTCCCAGAGTGCTAGGATTAAAGGCATGAGCCACTGCACCTGGCCCAGGGGGTCTCACTCTTGCTCATACTGCCCTTGAACTCCTGAGCTCAAGAAATCCACCTATCTCAGCCTCCCAGAGTACTAGGATTATAGGCATGAGCCACTGTGGCAGGCCCACAAATAAATTTTAAATACAGTTTGAGAGAGTACAGGAAACAAAAGGTTCCTCTTACTCATATACAAAACCATAGAACCAGCTATACCTAAAACATAGCCTGAGCTCTGATCACTGGACCTCAATGAAGACAAAATGAAGATGCAGGCCATTCACAAAACTAGTAAATGAAACAAAGGAATAAAAGAGCTAGACCCAAAAATAGAATCCTAGACCACCCAGCTCACCCTTACTTAGAAACAAAAAGTAAACCAAAGCAAACAAACAAAAAACACTTTAGATACATAATAGATAGGGCCAGAATCTTCAAATCTTCACTCAACCACGGAGCCTCTCAGGCCTGACCTCATTAGGGTGATCTTCTATATCAACCAGATTACAACCTCAACGGTCACCGGATGTTCTTTCAAAACTACTTTATTCCCAGTACATTGCATTATTCCATCAGTTCAATGTTCCCACCAAAACACGACGGTGATTGTACTAGGTTCATCCTGAATTACCCAGGCCTGTTCACTTCTGCTGGTTTTGGCCAAAATGGCCACAAAAACACAATTCCCAAAGTCACAAAGGCTGAAAGTCATGAAACAAAAATGGCTGTGCTCTTCTCCGAACCTGAGAGCTCTGTAGAAGGCTGCTGCTTCATCTCATCACCTCATCATCATAAAATGCTACCATTTACTGACCAATTACGGTGCGCCAGGCAGGGTGCTAAGTGCTTTAAATACAAATCTCATTTAACCCTCCTAGTAAAGATATGAAATGTGTGTGACTTCTGTAGACTTGGTGCCTCTGAACAAAAAGAGGAAATGTTTGGCCAAATATACAGTCACCACTTACATTCCTCAGTGAGCACCTGCTAAATAAGTAAATCTAGGGGGCAATGTGCCCTGTTTCCAATCAACCAGCCAGCTTGTCCTTCCTTGCTCATTTCTAGCCCTAACGGAGCCATTAAAAAATGGAGGGCCCATTCATCTGGGATCAGGAAATAAGCCAGGTTCTCAATCTTTATAACACAAGGTGGAAAGAATGCCTGCTTATCTGGTAGAAGTACACCGGTCACTCTCCCATCACAGCACAAAATACGGGAACCTGAGGCAGGCATCAGAATGTTCAGCCTTGATTTGACTGCTATCCAGAGCTTGCCAAAAGCATAGCTGAAGCAGCTGATATTTGAGAAAGATATGCTCAGTCTACAATCTTGTGTTATTTATGCTTTCTCCCTTTACAAAGGGAAATCATCACAAAGCAATTTCCCTGGACCGCATTAGCTTAACTGCCCACAGAAATACTTTTATAAGTCGAGATCCATTATTATACCCTTAGTTCCTATTGAGAATCTATACAAAATATTACCTTTTAGAGAACATTAGCATAATTTCCACAAACCAGTAACTGAAGGCATTTTCCAATATGATCCTCCACATTTCTTCCATAAATAGCCCTCTTAGAATTTACCACCCCCACAACAATTATGCCTATGGATGAAATTGTGTGCTTACTTTATCTGACAACAATCGTGTGCCCCACCCGGTTTCCCTTTGTGCCCTGGTTTCCAGGAAGCTCAGTGCTAAATTTAGCACTCAATTGTAGCCACTCTCACACAATTCAACATACACTTCTCTTTCCACCTTTAAAAGACAGCTTTTCCCTGTTTGTCACTTTATTTTCCTTCCCAATGATCAATCCTGCATGGTCATTATAGATAATGTGGAAAGAGGTGAAACAGCAAAAAAAAAATAATAATAATAATAACTTCAACCGATTTCTCATCTCTTTTTAAAAAATCTGATTCTGTTGCCTGCACCTGTTACCTGCTTTTAACTGTAAGGTGTACAACCTGTTTGTGGAAGCAGGTAACTCTTGGCTATCGCAGCCTCAGCAGAAGTTGTAAGGCTGGGCTGGGCTGTGGGTACATTTCTGGGTAGCGGAGTGAGAAGGGAAAGGAGGCACAGAACACAAAGGCTGGACGTGGGTGGAGTAGCTTAGGCTGAAACTAGAAAGGGTATTTCATATCAACTGGACAGCTCCTTTCATGTTTCAAATAAGGCCTCCCTCCTCCCTTGGCCAGCCTCCCAGCTGTCATCCTTGTGTTCACCTAGTGAGAAACATCACTAACCTGGCAGAGGTCAGCGTCAGGATTTTCACTGGGTCTTGTTTACTAGCAGATGGAGAAGCCAAGTGCCAAAAGGCACCCCTCCCACCCCCATGATCCCTTTTCACTTCTGATTATTCAGAGCTGGCCAGGTGGGCCAGTAGACTCCAGGTCTGCCTTTAGTGGGTCCTGCTGGCTCTTGCCAGAGCCTCTGCAGCTCCCATGTCATATGGTAAGAAAGGGATAGTAGCAGGCGCGCAGCTTTGTCTGCCTGTGGCTTCAGGTCCTATGCACGCCCCCTCTGCATCCCCACAGGGAGGAGGGAAGTGGGCAGGCTGGATTCAAGTGTCCTTGGATTCCTGGCCATAACTCCCCTTTACAGCACTCAGAGCCCTCCCCCAGTGCGGTGGGCGTCTGCATAGAACACAATACCTCATTCTCTAAAAAGGAAGAGGAATGTTCAATAAAAGACCCGAGAAATATGGTGGAACTCTCTAACAATTCCAAGTATAATGTTCTGCAAGTACAAAGAATTTGAGGGCCAATTTTTTTGCGTATTGAAAAATGTAGGTGAATACAGATCAAGTCTAATAAAGTTGGAAACATGGGACAATTTTCAAATTTAGCACAATAGTAGGTTGAATTTAAATTGTAAATATGAAATGATCCTCACCACAATCAAAGTATAGCTTCCTAGAAAATGCTTCATTTCCACCCTTTAGTAAAGCTGGTTATAAATTACTGAACCACAGAACTTTGGAGCAGGAAAGGATCGTCACTTTTATCCAACCAACCAATGTTTATGAATAATCTTAAAAAGCAATCTTCTAAAAACATAAATCATAAATTATATGTGTATGCAGTCAGCAGGAAACGTTATACAGAGTATAAACAAGAGGAACTGGCTGCTTTAAATAGACATTCCAGAAAGGACCTTTGGGTTCAGTTGTTGCTTTGATGACATAAACCCAAATTCTGTGCCTTACAGAGTACTTCTAAAAACCTCAACCTCAAAAAGTTTGCAATGCTGATTTCTGAAGCAACCTAGCCTCAGTTTCTCGAGCATATTTCCAGCCTTCTCTGTGCTGCTCCCTGTGGTGAGGAAGAAAACACAGAAGCCCACACAGCCCGGAGTGAAACCTTAGAGGAGAGGGAAGACTGCCGGTCCCCAACATTCGCTGTGGCCTGTGGCAGGATGTGCCCTGTGTGGCTGCAAGCTAATTCCCATTTCTTCTCAGCGGCACCTGGTTCTAGGGTGTGCAGACCCTGAGAGAAAACAACACTGCCTGTGTCCTTAAGAAGACTCTAATCTCTTTGGGCTGAGAGGCACTAGATGAGCTGTTATGACCAGGTAAGTAGCACAGAGGACCAGAGGCCTGAAGAAAGGCTCACGGACATGGAATGCTGGAGCTGATGAGTGGGAACTGGCCTGGCAGAGAGAGGAGAGCCCTGCACCGCAGCTCCTACCGGCATGCCTTGCAGATTCCTCCATCGCGTACGCTATTATTTTTCAAAAAGATGCCTGGAAAAAATGTATACCCCTGTTTTGTCTTTGAAGGAAATATTTTTTGCAATAATGAAGAAATAAAAATCTAGCCACTCATCAAATGGTACAATGCTCACCATTTCATGACCCCCAGCATGTGGCCCCTTTTGTCATATGTGCCTATTGGGGTGGGAAGAGGGAGGCATGGAGTGCTGGACAGAAAGGCCTAAAGCAGGCACAGACCAACTGTGATTTTCCTGCTTATGCTGTTGGAGAGAACATGTTTTAAACACAAACTTCAATACTAAGATAAATTGCATAGGTTGTATGTATTTGTACCCCAAATGCTTAGCTTTTTTCTTTTTTCTTTTTTTTTTTTTTTTTTTGAGACAGAGTCTGACGTGTCTCCCAGGTAGAGTGCTCTGGCTTCAGCACAGCTCTCAGCAACCTCCATCTTTTGGCCTCAAGTGATCCTCTTGCCTCAGCCTCCCAAGTAGCTGGGACTACAGGTACCCGCCACAACGCCAACTAGTTTTTCTATTTTTAGTAGAGACAGGATCTCACTCTTGCTCAGGCTGGTTTGTTTTTTTTTTTTGTTTTTTTTTTCTTTTTTTGAGACATAGTCTCACTATGTCACCCTCGGTAGAGTGCTGTGATGTCACAGCTCACAGCAACCTGAAACTCTTGGGCTTAAGTGACTCTCTTGCCTCAGCCTCCCAAGTAGCTGGGACTTCAGGTATCCTCCACAATGCCTGGCTATTTTTTTGTTGCAGATGTCACCGTTGTTTAACAGGCCTGGGCCGGGTTCAAACTCATCTGCCTCAGTATATGTGGCCAGCACTGAGCTATAGGTGCTGAGCCACTCAGGCTGGTCTTGAACTCATGAGCTCAAGCAATCCACCTGCCTCAGCCTCTTAAAGTGCTAGGACTACAGGCATGAGCCACGGTGCCAGCACAGTGTTTATCAATCTTTTTTATCTCATAGCACACTTGAACCTACAGTTAAATTCCCGTGGCATACTTAAATTATGCTGATTCAAAAAAAAAAAAAAAAAAGTAAAAAAAAGAACATACTAGGCTTTGAACTTCTTTCGAAAATAACTTAATTAATGATCTTTAACATTTTTCACAGCACACCTAAGATCCTCTCATGGCCCACCAGTTGAAAATCACTGCTTTAGAGGAATGGCACTTTTGCTTAATGCCTTTTCCCTTTATGCTTTATTACCAGTAGGCAACTAGCTAGCTATACACATCCATTTACTACCATCTTGAATGACTCTGAAGTGACAATGTGGGACAAGGAATACTCACATGAGGAGTGGTCAGGAGAGTAAGCTGGGGTCTTAGAGAAATGTACCAAGGAATGGTCTGGTCCCAAGGAACTTCTCTGCCTGGCCTCCAGGGCAGGAAGAGAGGAATGGCTGGAAAATGAAATGGTAGCCACTTGGGTGTGCACAGTGACTTCTTCTGAGAGCTCCAGCTCCCTCTTCAGTGAGCCCTGGGATGGTCCACTCTCCACTGGAAGAGGAGTTCTTCCTCCAGACCCTGAACTCCTGGCTGGCAGGTAAAGCCTTTCCGAGGCTGAAAGCAGACAGCATCAATTAAAATTCTACCAGTAGACCTCAAAACGTCTTACTATGACTTTGGTGGATTCACCTTTGACTTCCATAAAATATACAGATATGAGAAGAAATTGAGAACAATAATTCATTCTATGAAAAATGTACTCCTTGGCTCGGCGCCTGTAGCTCAACCGGCTAAGGCGCCAGCCACATACATCAGAGCTGGCAGGTTCGAATCCAGCCTGAGCCTGCCAAACAACAATGACAACTACAACCAAAAAATAGCTGGGCATTGTGGCGGGTGCCTGTAGTCTCAGCTACTTGGGAGGCTGAGGCAAGAGAATTGCTTAAGCCCAGGAGTTGGAGGTTGCTGTGAGCTGTGATGCCACAGCATTCTGCCTAGGGCAATAGCTTGAGGCTCTGTTTAAAAAAAAAAAAGAAAAAGAAAAATGTACTCCTTAAAGAGAGACCGCAAACCAAGACAAAAACTTTGCATTCTGTGGTAAAATTATCAGAAAATGGGCAGCCTGGAACCAAGTATCAGGTGACGTGGAATCAGAGATCAGTGTCTAATCATCAGGATCCGTCACCCACATCCCACAAAGGTGGTCCCAGAATTTACTCAAATTCAAAATAAAATGCCCAACATCTGGATGACCAATAAAACCAGATAATAACTCATGCAGAGTTTCTAAGCTCTGTAGCCATCATTCATGAATGGGATGCAAAATACTCTCCTATGTATTTTTTTTTTTTTTTTTTTTAGAGACAAAGTCTCACTTTGTCGCCCTCAGTAGAGTGCCGTAGCATCACAGCTCACAGCAACCTCCAGCTCTTGGACTTAGACAATTCTCTTGCCTCAGCCTCCACAAGTAGCTGGGACTATAGGCGCCCACCACAACGCCTGGCTATTTTTTTGTTGCAGATTTGCCGGGGCCAGTTTCGAACCTGCCACCCTCAGTATATGGGGCCGGTGCCCTACTCACTGAGCCACAGGCACCCCCTGTCCTACGTATTCTTTACAGAATCAAGTCCCCTATCCAGACCTCCTGTGACTAGGACACGGAACTGTGAAGTCACTGGCCACTTCATCCTCTACTTTCAGGCCAGCACCATGTCCTGTGAACTTTCCTTTGTGAATCCCTTCCTCTCTATCCCTGTGGCTGCCAGGCTTTTTCCTGGTGTCTGGAATTCTGCCTGCCCAGGTACTCCTGAGACCAGGTTCCCTCCACCCTCCCACTCCACCCCAGACATCTCATAGCTGCCTACCAGGCAGGTCCTCCCAAATTCACATTAGTCCTGCCACTCCCTTGTTTGAAACTTTCAGTGACTCTTCCCACCACACCAAATCTAAACTGCCTGGGTTCCAAAGGCCTCCATGCCTGTCCTTAACCCCATCCACACAACTGTCCCACCTCCTTCTCCTCTCCCCTGTGGGCAACATATGCCCTCCCCAGGGAAAGCGGCTGGTCGAGACCACACTCGCCTTTCTCTCTTCCGTACCTTCACTTGCATTATCCAGGCATTCCCATCCTCAGCCCCGCCGCCTCCTCGCTCAGATACACAGATGTAGGCTGTAATCCCAGCTACAAAATCTATTACCTGATTCACCTACATACATTGCGTTAATTAACTTCTCTGAGCTTCTGCTTCTAAATTTCTAAAATGAGAATAACATGGCCTCATGGGCTTGCATAAGGACGGGGAGGACAGATGTGGCAGTATGCGGGAGGTCCCCAACCAGGGCTAGTTTTCTTTGTCTTCTCTTCCTCAATCAAATCTGACTATCAAGCCCCAGCCCCTTCCTGAAATTCTTTGTGAAAAACAGCAAAACGCCAAGCCAGGCGGACCAGAGCGAGAACAACCACTTGAGTCACATCAACACAAACAAAACCCAAGCCTGGCTTTCCTTCCCAGCTACGTATCTCACAGACCTCTGAGATTGTAGCATGTGGCAGGATCCCTGGCGGGGTGAGGTTTGGATTCTGACTGGCCGTGGACTGTAGATGCCACGGGTCGCTCAGCAAGTCTGCACCCACCTGGACTGTACTTAGGAGCGTGCCACAGAGGAGGCCTAACCCACAGGATGGACACACCCAGCCCAGGACCCTTGGATGGACACATGGCTCAGAGTGAGGGAAGGGATGGCAGAACCTTTGTTTCCCACGACTGAACATACTTGAACCAAATGGGCAGCACCAGCACAAACTCACCTAAGGCATTGCTCTGGGAAGTGAGAGCTGTTGCCATCTCAGACGAGTCCCCACCAGGTAAACTGGTGAAGTTTGTTCTATTTGAAGGGTCGCGGCTTCCTCCAGCAGCAGCTGTTCCCGTTAGTAGAGTGAGGTTTTCTGGGATATCTGAAGAAGCAAAGTTACTTCTAGAGGTCTCTTTGGAAGCCACTGTTGAAAAGTTCTTTTGATTCTGATAGAAAGTGATGTTTTCTGTGTGGGGTTCAGTGTTGCTCTCTGGCCAGTGGTTCCTTGGAGTGGCTGAAATAATAAGAAAATGCATCAGGGAGAACAGAAAGGTAAGTCAGAAAAGACACCGTGAGATGCAGCAGTGGAGAGAGGATTTAAGTAAAATAATTTCATCTTTCTTTTTTTTCTACATTATTTATTCTTATAATACAATAGAAGAAATTATAAAGCAACAATACAATCTAGGATTAAATCTTATAGTGTAACTCAAGTGAGGGGCAGAGGGAGGGGGGAGGAGAGAGGGGATTGCTGTGCTCTCACCTAGCAGGCACAACGTAAGGGTATATGCCACCCTCCTGGGTAAGGGGCACAGCTACAACTCGGACTCTATTTAACAAATGCAAACAATGTAACCTAGTCATCTATACCTTCATATTAATCTGAAATTTAAAAAATGCAAATTTTTAAAAAAAGGAGTATTGAAATAAAAGTTAAAAACTTCTATTTTTTCTTGTAAAAAAAATAAATTTTATAGTGTGTGGGATAAATGATGAAAATTGATAGGAAGAGATCAGCATGGGGTTCAAGGCCGAGCGTGTGACCCTCTGGCACCCGGGTAGGTTCTGAGAGGGGCCTGGAGAAGGAAGGTCAGATGTGAGCAGGGGGCAGGCGGTGCTGCCTACATGCCAAGGTTGCAAACTGCGCCCTCTAGGGAGTCGGGAAGGTAAAAGCCGGCAGCCCCTAATCCCGGCACCTACTCTTGCAGGCAGGAGGCAGGACATGTTCAATTAGGATAAAACATGCCAAGAATTGGGCAATGTTACTAAAAATTTTTAATATAAATAGGTTTGTCTTTAAATATTTTTAAATATTAAAATTAAAAGTTTTTAATACAAATAATTTCATCGTCTTTAAATTTACCTACAGAAAAACTCAACAATGTGGACTTTCTTGCATTGATGGTCATTATAGCACTGTTTATAATACCAAAGGCAGGAAGGGAGGAAAGAAGAGAGAAAGAAACAAAGAAAGAAGGGAAGGGAAAGGGAAAGGGGGAAGGAAAGGAAAGGGAAAAGGAAGGGAAAGGAAAGGAAAAGGGAAGGGAAGGAAAAGGAAAGGAAGGAGAAAAGAGGAAAGGAGAGGGGAGGAAGAAAGAGAAAGGAAAGGAAGGAAGAAAGAAAAATTAAAAGAAAAGAAAGAGGAAGTAAAAGAAAAAAAGAAAGAGAAGGAAGGAAGAAAGGGAGGAAGAAAAGGAGGGAGGGAGGGAACTTAAAAATCCTACAGTAGAATTTCAGTGAAATCAGTTATAGTACCCAGTATCCACACAAAAGGACATAATGTTGTCATTAAAATCATGCTGTAAAACAAAGCTATTCTATAGGTATTGCTGAACTAAAACAACAGGCTTCAAAATAGAATGTAGATGCAATGTTTTTATTTTGTAACAAACATTGATGTTAATAATAGCAAGCTGCACTGAAGCCTGAGCAGCTCAGTGGGCACACCGCTGCTGAGGAGTCCCAGCTGCT
Source organism: Loris lydekkerianus (assembly GCA_963574355.1). NCBI lineage: Eukaryota > Metazoa > Chordata > Mammalia > Primates > Lorisidae > Loris > Loris lydekkerianus. Next base: position 7,198 of record CAUYPK010051571.1, on the reverse strand, counting down.
TGGAATGCTGCAGTGGGAGGATCACCTGAGCCCAGGAGTTCAAGACTAGCCGGGCAACACTGACCCCATGTCTAAATACAGAAACAATTGTAAACAGAATAACACTAACAGAAAACACAGAGGTGAGACACCGCTGCTGAGGAGTCCCAGCTGCTTGGAACACTGCAGTGGGAGGATCACCTGAGCCCAGGAGTTCAAGACTAGCGGGGCAACACTGACCCCATGTCTAAATACAGAAACAATTGTAAACAGAATAACACTAACAGCAAGCACAGATCAAACACAGAGGTGAGCGCCTAGCATGTGTTCATTTAATCCATACGTAAAATTGGAGACAGGGAGTCTTATTCTCCCATCTTAAGTATGAAGGGGTGGAGGCATGGAGGGTGGTGGGGGGCATGTATCTTGCCAAAGTCACGCCATCAACAAGCAGGAGGGCCAGGATTCCACCCAGCAGTCTTCTATAAACCCAAGCCCGATGTGCTCAGCTGGCGGATTACATGTAGGAGAGGAGTGTTATGTGGGTCATTACGAAAGTTTTCAGATGCACAAAAACCAAGAAAAGTAAAATCTACACAGACAGAAATAAACAAAGCCCTCTCAGCAACACCAACAGGCCCAGCAATTGCAACCTGCACGGGTGAATGAGAAAGGAGGTGTCGACCCTGTTGCTTGGAAGTGAAGTAATAGACCATGATACAGTCTGTCTCAAAACTTTCATAATGACCTACATATTTCCAGTTCAGGGGTGCTGAGGAAATGCTCTTCAGTATGGACTCTTACCTGAAGTTTATAATTAATAATGTGTTTGTATTAGTCAGAAAATATATTTAAACAATAATTTACTTCCGTAACACCCAAGATGATGGCAAAGAGGGTGTTTGTTAGTTTAAAAATAATCTGTGGGTTTGGTGCCTGTAACTCAGCAGCTAGGGCACCAGCCTCATACACGGGGGCTGGTGGGTTGGAACCTGACCTGGGACTGCCAAACAATGACAACTACAATTAAAAAAAAAAAAAAAAAAAAAGCCAGGCATTGTAGCAGGTGACTGTAGTCCCAGATACTTGGGTGGTGGCTGAAGCAAGAGAATCACTTAAGCCCAAGAGTTTGAGGTTGCTGTCAGCTGTGACACCCCAGCACTCTACAGAGGGCGACATAGTAAGACGCTGTCTCAAAAATAAATAAAAATAATCTGTGGATGAAGTTAAAGTTGGGGTAAAACTGGAAGCTTAGGAAATCACCTACAGTATCAGATGTCACTTGTCAAGGCAGGAAGTTCAGAGTCAGAGCAAATGGGTGGGACATCCCGTCCAACCCAAGAAAGCTGCCCGGTTACTCTGGAGAAGTCTGTACCCCACCCCGCCACAGGCTGGAAGCCAAAGCTGAGCCACTGCTGGGGCCCCTGGAAGATAACAAAATCAAACAGCATCTATGGACACTGTCCTCTGCCTATCCTTCCAAATGAATATGAATGCAAGCTGGAAATATGTGTGCTGAGGGGCGCTGAGTTTAATGAGCTCACGGGGAGCAAGGAAGGGGGACCAGGAGAATGTGACCTCACTGCTGACTGCATGACTTCTTGAAAACACCATTTTTATCATCCCCACTTGGGAATGGTATTTCCCTTTCTGCTTAGGATTGGGGGCTATCAGCGCTGCTGAGAAACCTCTGTGGGGATGAATGAAATCATTTCTATTTTTATGAGTCGGGCAAAAATGGCAAACCATCTGACAAGGAGAGGCTGCAGGCAGAACCCACAGTTTATATCCAAATCTCTCTCTCACACACACACAGAACAAGTTATCTTTAGGGTCAGTGCTACCTAAGAAACAAAGTGAATCACAAACACAATCTATTCAATGTAACTTCAAATTTTCTCATAGCCACATTTTTTTAATAAAAAAGGTAAAATTAACTTTAATGATATTTAATTTCATTCAACATATCAAAAATCTTATCATTTCGACATGTAATTGATACAAAACAAGATTTTCATATTCTTTTTTTGATAGTAAGCCTTTAAAATCCAGTGAGTATCTTACTAGCCACACTTCACGAGCTGCACACACAACTGGCTAGGGGCTATCTTATCAGGCCCTGTGGGTATAAATCAATAGTTCTGAACAATTTCCCCACTCTGGCCCACTCCGAACAGAAGTAGTGGCTCACTTATCTGGGATGGGTGGTGGTGGTGATTATTAAAAACTTCCATAAAGGATTCTGACAAACTTTCCTAAGGGAATCATTTCCTTCCCAAATCCCTTGGGAAATGCTGTTTCTATGTCCCCTATTCTGTTTCCTGTGGTGATAATTAACAGAGGCTTCCTGGAGGGGGAAGCAAGTTGCTAAGGCCTCTGGGCTCCTCCAGGGCCCAGCTCCAGGCAGGCAAGGCCCACACTCAACGAGAAAGGGATGTGAAAGAGTGTTTCCAGGGACAGCCACAAAGTCCATATGTTCAACTTGGGACCCTGGGTTACAGACAGCAGTGACCCACAGCACAGGCAGGCTGCCTTTGGTTCCTCGTCTCGCAGGCAAGCTGGCTTCCTCGCAGGAGGAGGTGAAAAGTTTTGAGGATGCTTTCTCTATCCTCAGGGTTAACTCTGCACAGTGAGAGAAATTACTCTCAGAGGAAGCAGAAAAAAGTCAACACAGGGAGGTAGAAGGGACTCTACCTAAGGCAAGTGTGACACTCAGCCATTGACGGGATGATGGCTGGGCCTCTGAAGAAGCAACAATGTCCCTTTCTTTAGAGGAAAAGAGTGGAAGTCCCAGACCCTAGTCAGCTCAAGGAATTCCACCGCAGTCTCTGAGAGGAAAAAAAATGACCACATTGCGGACAGGACATGGCTCTCAGTGGACCAGGCTCCCTCCCGGGAGGGTTGACTAAAGATGTAAGAAAGGAAAAATGTACACTATAAACAAAACTAAAAGGCAGACAATAGTCCTACAGTATCCTCAGGAGCCTTGCCACTATAAACAACTAAAAATGCTGAATAAAATATATTTTTTAAAAATTCTAAATGCATTGCTGAGCTGGCAAGTGAGTATAGAATCAAATCTTCTGAGGCCAAAAATGAACTATGAGTAAGAATTCAGAGAGGTGAGCTAATGCTGAAGCTGCCAGCCGCCCTGGAAGCACATATTCAACATCTGTGACCTTGAACTTCAGTTCTGATGGCCATAAGGGTACAGGAAATGGGAGACAAAACTCTCAAGGAGGGAGTCCAAAAAGAAACCACTGTGTAAAGCTGGGACCTCAAAGGGCTATAGCTTGGGTATAAGGCAAATAGAAACAAACCTACCCCACAGAAGGAAACCCAGCCCATTAATCTTGGTTTTAGGTGAAGAATTTGTAACCATAAAGCTAGACCTCATGTAGTTATACCCAACAAATTCACATTAGTTACACAGTCTAAATTTCAAGTTAATGATGGTCCTGAACTTTATGAATATACTAAAAACAATTAAATTATGCACTTTAAAAGAGTAAACTTCATGCTATGTATTTTTTTACCCTTTTATTTTTATTTTTTGAGGCAGTCTCACTTTGTCACCCTTGGTAAAATACCGTAGTGTCATAGCTCACAACAACCTCCGACTCATAGGCTCAAGTGATCCTCTTGCCTCAGCCTCCTGAGACTATAGGCACCCGCCACAACACCCAGCTATTTTTAAAGAACAGGGTCTCACTCTTGCTCAGGCTGGTCTTGAACTCCTAAGCTCAGGCAATCCACCCACCTTGGCCTCCCAAAGTGCTAGGATTATAGTAGGCATGAGCCACTGCGCCCGGCCTTATGCTATGTAAATTATATCTCAAATATACACACACATCCTATTAATAATAGGGAGGAAGGGAGAGGTGTTCCCAATGAACAGTACCTCCAGGTACCTGGTGGAAACATATAAATGCTCTCTATACAAACATACCTTCAATCTAAGTTTTATCATTTATTGATAAAATTCTAAAGAGAGACCACAGTGGAAAAAAAATCACAAATATCTATACAGAAACAAGGCATTCCTGGGCAGAAGTCAGCAAGTTGGAAAAGCAAAGACTTCAACTACTTCAACTTTCAGACAAAGATAAGTGTATAAAACTACTTTAGAAGAAATCAGAGAAGAAGTGACTATAAATAATAACCAAAATATTTCAAAGAAGCCTAAATGAAAATTCTAAAGATGAAAAAATATAATAATTGAAATTAAGAAATCCAACAGAAGATGAGACCTAGATGAGGTGAGAATGAAGAATTAGGAAATAGGCTTGGTACCTGTGGCTCAAGCAGTTAAGGCACCAGCCACATACACCTGAGCTGGCGGGTTCAAATCCAGCCTGGTCCGCCAAATGGCTGCAACCAAAAAAATAGCTGGGCGTTATGGTGGGTGCCTGGGAGGCGGAGGCAAGAGAATTGCTTGAGCCCAGGAGTTGGAGGTTGCTGTGAGCTGGGATGCCACAGCACTCTACCGAGGGCAACAGCTTGAGGCTTTGTCTTAAAAAAAAAAAAAAAAGAATTAGGAAATAGAGTACAAGAGAATGCCCAAGAGAGTAAGTAAAAAATATAAAAAAGAGTTTAAAATACAAGGAAAAGAGAGCGAGAAAGTCTAACACACATCTACTTGGAGTTGTAGGGGTACAGAGACAAAGGAGAAGTGGCCCTATTCAAAAGGGAAATGATAGAATTTTTCAGAACTGATAAAAACCATGAATCTTCAGACTAAGAAAGCTCATCGTATCCTTAGGAGGCTAAATAAAAAAGAAATATCTACCCATATCATAGTGAAACTGCAGAAAGCCACACACTACTACTAGGTCTTAAAAGCAGTGGGTGGGTTGGGGGGAGAAGGTGTGACATTATTGTGGAAGATGACAATTAGATTGACAGCTGACTTCTCAGTGCAACAATAGAAGGCAAAAGACAGTGGGTATTTTCAGTTTACTGAAAGAGAAAACTAGAATTGTATACTCAACAAAATTATCTTTCAAAAACATCTTGTGGTTATCAAATAAATACATTTACAGTCAAAACTGAGTTAAACAATCACCTCTACTAAAGAAAATTATTGCAATTCATTTCAAGCAGGAGAAAAACAATCCTGGATGAAAGATATCAGATACAAGATACAATGAACAAAAAAAAGGTAAATATGTGAATGAGTCTAAAGAAATAATAATAATTTCTCATTTGTGGGATTAATAAAACTAGATGAAATAAATCCTGAATGACAAGAGCACATAAGTATAGAGAGGGTTGATTAGAATCATCAGTGGTTATATAGAAGAAGGGTAACTTTAAGTTGTGTGAAAATGTATTTAAAGCCCCTCTGTAAAGAACAGAAACAGGGGGTATCACCTCTGAACCGGCAAAATGATATAAAATTTCCATACGGAGAAATCAATGAATATTGCCTAAAACCGCAAAAAAGTAAATAATAGTGTCAGGATCTCATTCTTTAGAGATGTAAAAAAATTGCTAAAAGAATCAGTTAAAAGGGTTGAAAGTGGTTGTTTCTGGAGAACATAAAATGCTAATAGGGTGGTCAGGGTTTTTATAATAGCCTTATCAAAACTATTTGATCTTGAAGCTATATATAGTTTCAAGTCTAACAAAAATAAAAAATTAAATTTTTATAACGATGGATGACAAACAGAAGTAAAGTCTGTAGTGTCTGTTTAAAGTTGAGCTTCCTTGGAACAATCCAAGATGGCAGCCGAGTAACACCTTCCCTGCAACAGGGCATGGTGAGTCTGGGGAGATAAGACTCCAGGCATCTCTGGCTGGTGGGATCTGCCTATAATCATCCCTTTGAGGACACAGGGAGTCAGCAAGGCACTTCTGGACCCCAAGAGGAGGACAAAAACAGTGGAAAACTGGCAAGTGGTTGCGTGTGTTCAATCGACCTAATCCCACCGGCAGCCGTAAGTACAAGCAGCAGTGAGACTGCAAACCGGAAAGGCCATACCTATGAACTGTTTCAGTATTTTTGGACTTGGAACTCAGTTGAACTGCCTTGGGGAGAGCTTGACCAGGAGTGCGAAGAACTTTGGGCATTGTCTAGGGCCCCAGATTGAGCCGCCGAGTGGGATGGAACTAATAGTGTTCGGCTGTGGACTGCAGGGAGCCATTGTGAAAAAACTGCCCCGGAAAGCTCCACTCTCAGGGTCGCAGAGCAAGGATCAGGCGGTAGCTAGTACCCTAGTTACTAAGCACCCTAAAGGTGGGGATTGAGCTGCCATACAGCCTTAAACCTCAGGGGCAGAGTGAGACCAGTTTTGGCACAATGGAGCCTCGGGCTGTTGCCCTGGATAAAGTGCCGTGGCATCACAGCTCTAAGCAACCTCAAACTCCTGGGCTTGGCACCACCCAGACCTCCATAAGAGCTGCACCACAAACCCCGACCCACGACCTGCGCCCGCCAGGCCTCCGCATGCCCTGACCAGGAACTGCGGGAGCCGCGAAACCCTGCATCCTCCCTCCTATACCCTCCCTTCCTCCACACCGGCCCACTCGTCTGGCCAGGGACTCTGGTCGCCACGTGCCTTCCAGAGCCCTCCCTGCCTCTGCGCAGAGCCCTTCTCCTGGCCAGAGACTGCTCAAGCCTTGGGCTCTCTGTGCCACAGTCACTGGGTGCCAGGCACTCCCAGAACCCTGTGCAGCACCTCTTGCCCTGTTGCTGGATCCGAGTGTGTCACACTCCACAGCTGCTTCCACAACCAGAACTCCCTGGCTGGGGCAGCCCCAGAGGAACTACACAGGGTCACTCCCTACAAAGATCCAGCAACAATAGAGGGGTCCCATGGGGTCTAATCTTGGAGAGACACCTCCCCAACTCTGAGGACAGCCAGAGGCAATGGTGAAAAGCAATCATGAGGCAAAATCAACAGAAAAACTCTGGAAATATGAATAATCAGAGTAGATCAACTCCCCCAAGGATCAATGGGGCAGACACAGCACAAGATCCCATGCACAAATAGCTGAGATGTCAGAAATCGAATTCAGAATCTGGATAGCAAATAAGATCGAATTGGAATTCCAAGTAGTAACCCAAAAGATATCTCAAGAATTCAACGAATTCAAAGACCAAATGACCAAAGATTTTGACACATTGAGACAAGAAGTTGCATCCCTCAAAGATCTGAGAAACACAGTAGAATCCCTCAGTAACAGAATGGAGCAAGCAGAAGAAAGGATTTCTGAC